>VXBZ01004275.1:121701-178500 GCA_013399135.1 Heliornis fulica
ATTTTATTATTTATATATTTTATTATTTGGAATATATATATATACTCCAAAGACATACAAGCCAGACACAAATTAACCTTAAAAATTGCAGTAGAGAAGATATCTCCTTTAGAGTCTCTTTGATTTGCCTGGCTCAACCAATCTGCTATGGCCGTTCAACCAGTTAAATAAATTTCTATAATGATTTCACCATTTTAGGCTGCCTATCTGCAAGTTCTTACTGTCAACATGAATTACCCTGTATGCTGCAATTCCCCCATCAATTGAGACAAAGTATGACTGTTGTAGTGCTCTGTGAACATGACATGCTTCTCATGTATCTGTATTCCAAATGTCAAGACGATACGGCAGAGCCAGCCAGAAGTGTGCTATTATCAGATCTAGAAGAACAATTCACACTAAAGGGTAGACTTCAGAATAGGTAGGTAAAGCATTTTCTTTGATATGCAATCTCTAGTATGGTGTCAATTCTGAAAAACTTCTCCATGTTATGGTGTCTTTCTATGCAACTGAAGTGTAAGCCGCTTAAGGAGGATTAATGTGACACAGCTTGATTTGTCTGTTTTACGTGATGCTCATTCTAACCAGACATAAGTCAGGTAGCGTTGTCTTGAGAGGGAGACAGCAGAGAGGGTAGGAAAAGCTATTAATGAGCTGCTTTTAGTTTTGTTTTTCTAGAGGAAAATTTTATCAGAAACCCTGTACCAATCAGAATTTGTCAGAAAAGAGCAACTCAGATACATTAACTGAATACAGGAGATAAAAATATATCTCCAAAAGCCTTAAGAAAATATGTCATTTTTGTTAAGGTTTATGTGATTACATATCTCATTTCAAAAGCAATGACTCTCAGTACACAGTCTGATGAAAGGAGTCAGAAGTTAGAGGTACAATCTCGTTAAAGAATTGTTTTGAAATTAGACAGTTTACATTAAATTCATAATTTAAATAAGAAAAAGTCTTTTGTAGAATCTGTAGTTGGAAAAGCATTTTCACAAGAAGCATTGCTTTGCTTTCTCCCACCCGCTCACTTAGTCCAATTCCATAAAGTTACCACAGCACTATGTAGTATCTGTAAAGTAACAAAAGAAGCATAGGAAATAATCCTAAAAGGTAATTGCTCTCAAGGACCACCAGGTTAAATGGCTTAAAAGGCAATATATAACCTTTTAAAAGTTGTCTTAAATCCAGAAAATCTTGTGTTATCAGTACAATTATTGTAAAATGCACCTGACTTCACACCAACCAAGATTTACTGCTGAACACAGGCTGAGCAAGATGAATTAGAGAATACATTTTGTATATGGCACTATAGAAAAGAAATCCCAATAAGTCAAACTGACTAATTAATCACTATACCTAAAAATAAATATTTTGAATAACATCCACTAATGTGTCACAAACTAGAGTTAGCTAGAGAGTTCTAAAGACACTTGGAGTGATGCAGTCCATATTGTCAACCAAAAAGCACAAAAATGTTCATTAAGCATCTTGACTTGCACTAATTGCCACAAACTTAAGAGATGATGAACTGTAATGCAGAACATACATGGTCTAGAGCTTTGATTACGCAGAGACCAGAGTCAACATAAAGAGTTGACTCTGGCCTGCTACTTTAGGTATTTTAGTTAGATCTTAATTATTAAGAGTTTTCTAAAATAATGCATTATTGCATAAGTGATTTGGACAGTGGCAAATACTCAAAACAGAAAATTATGATCTGGAATGGAATCAGTTCACCTGTTCTAATTCTTCTTGCCTTTAACCAAGAAAAACCACAGAACATGTCCCATTACACGTAAGCTCAGTAAAAGAATGAACATATTTTAATACTAAGTAACTAAGTCAAAATACTTCTTGAAGTTAAAAAAAAATAAAAGACCCTCTCTCTGAATTCTCAATCAAGAAATGAGATACAAGGATGCCAAATATTTCCAGAGGTACAATTTTTATTTACAATTCCTTTGAACAGAGAAAATAACTACTTTATATTTTAATTTTCTTCTGGATATCCTTACATATTGGTTCTAATTTATTTAGGGTATATTATTAAATGAAAAGAATACTTGAAATCTTTGTGATTTTTTTCCCCCTACCATCACTGGCAATTACTCTGACAACCTGCATAGCTGACAACTATGCTAGGAACTGTACCTGTAGATCTTCATTAGATTTGTTCTGTTACTTAGTAAGATAAAAGCTAAGTCAACAGCAGCATAAAACTCATCCCATCTCACTGTACCTAAAGCAGAGTATATCTGTCAATACTGTCCAGTGGGAAGAAAAAAAGAAGGTTGGAAACACTGTAAGATAATTGACACATTAATTTCGATGGAAGGGAAAATAATGTACTGAGCTTCCATTTTATGCTATTCATAAAGCATTACTTATAGAGAGGAGAAATTTAAATTTGGCTTTGGAGACGAGCACTGGGCATATTTTTCAGATCCATCAGATTTACCTCACTTTTTACTTTGCAAAGATGTTTCTTAATTTTGTTTTTTAATTGTAATATCATAAAAACAAGTGAAAAGAAGGAAAAAAAAGGGATTAATGAAGCCTTGCTGAAGAGAGAAATGTAGGTGACTTCCTTTATGGTTTGGGAAAAACATATCATAGGCCAGTGATACAGCTTGGGAAAAAATGCCCTCTTGCCAACACCTCCCCTATAGATAAAGCAGGCTGCAGTGCTGCTGTCTTTTTGATCAAGAGAAGAAATCCCACGCCAATGACTGTTTCCCCTGACAGACTGCTTGTCCTTTTTAATGTTACATGAGAGCACCAGCCTGAATTTCCCTCCCCTCAGAGCTAGTACCACTACCACTGATTAGAGATGCTGGTCTGCCTAGGGGTACTCACTTCTTTGGCCAAGGCTGTTTAACCTGTTGTGCTACTTTTATTCCCTACCTTCTCCTTTGGAGATAGAAACTTTGCCTTTTTTATGGATCTCACAATACATCCATTCTCCTAACAGAGCTTCCTCTAAATTGTTCAGCAATTGGTCTGTCATACAGAGGTTTGGCTCTTGTTATCCTCCTGGCTTTGCAGGAGACTGTCAACCTCAAAAACACTGGAGAAAGATCTCCTTTATTTTATAATTACTGCACGGACCAACATTCTCTCTATGCTGCTAAGGCAGGGAAATCATTATTTACAAAACCTACTTTCTCAAACACAGTTGCAGAAAATATGATTCTCTTGATTTGCTTCACCACACAACACTGTTCTCTGTTTCGCTTTGTTCTGCTTGCTGAGATAGCTGTTACACCAAGACCACCGCGGAGTAACAAAAGCAACAGCAAAACTAGTGCTGGAAATAGGTCTGTGCACTGCCTCCTTCAGACAGCTAGTCCATGGGCCCTGCTCAGAGCTCATAGTACAAACGAAAGGGTGAATCACAGTAAGATTTCCCGAAGTGGTTTAACAGCCTAGGAGTGCGACTCTTAAGGACCTGGACTCCTAAATGGCCTAGTATTCCATACACAACCTTTATCTGCCCTGTGAAACTTAACTCCAGATTCCCCCACAATGGTACCAGTTAAAAAAGAACTTCACATAGACCAAAAAGTGACTTTGCTTCAAAGACAGGAAGAAAAGGAGGAAAAAAAAAAAAATCAGTTTGATAAGTCACGGAGACACTCATGATAATTTTATCATCACAGCCCCTCTAGACTGTAAAAAAATTTCCTCAAGTTGTTCCCATTTTTTAACTCGTCTGCTTGTCTCTCCCATTGTCTATATTAAAATAAAAGCCAGTTTTAAAAACATGCCAAGGTCGGGAGCTGCGCTCTGCAGTACTGCATGATGCCCTTCCCTTCCTATTGCACCTCCCCTGCAGCAACTGGCTGCAAGCCTGTAACTTGAAGGCAAGCAGTAACTAAGTAACTAATAAATAAGGAGTACACCACTAAAGTAAACAGTACCCTAGCTATAATTAGCTAGCACAGACAAGCTGCTGGTGGTAGATGTCTCTCCGAGCTCCCTCAGGCCCTCTCCAGCCCAACTCCCCCACAGAATCCCTTTAACCAGCATGCTCCTGTTTGACTCCAGGCAAAACTAAAACAAAACCCCCTTTTTTCCTAGTCACTCACTAGAACAGAGTATGTAACAAAAGGAACACCGAGATGAAGATCCCACTATCAGATATTTTTACTGTAATATTTCCTTGAAAGCAAAACACAGCCTCTAATAGGACACACCGGGGAAGTTAACAAACCTGCATTTAACACACCCCCACGGTCCCACGGACTTTTGTGAGACTTTTCAAGAGCATGAAATAGGCCTACTTCCAGAAAAAAGACCCTGATTTCCCACTACAAAAAGGGAGAAATAAAACATTCCTACATCTGTATCAGTTATGGATTAGCGAAGCGAAGTTCATGCAGCAGGAAACACAAGGGAGATCCACAGGAACACTGACACAGGGCTCCAACAGAAGCTTATTGCACATAATTACTGTTCTACACGGGGCATGTTACTAACTTCAAACAAACTAACCACTGTGCTTAAAGTTAGCATGTGCACGTGTCCTTGCAGGTCTGGAGCTCAAACAGGTCTCCAAAACTTGGCCAAACAGGACCCATTTTACTATCTCTCTTACAAAGAAAGTATGCACAATACACGTCGCTCACGTGAAGAACTTCCACTCCTTAACAAAGCTGCAATACTACTTTCCACTCAAAGTTTAAATATATTTGAATTTTCTCACTGGCAAATTTTAGCTAAATTCTGAGAAGAATGTGGACAGTAAGAGCCTGGTCAACATATGAGAAGTGGTGTGAATATTCATTTCCAAATCATACAAGTATTTGCTCAAGATACTCTCACAATATAGAGCAGGTCACAGGGACTAAAAATACATCAGGTTCACTCAACAGCAGAGTTTATCACAGTAAATCTGCCTGCACCACAAACTGCTGATACTGTGTGATTTCCTAATGGCATCACTTAGGAAGCCTGTATGAGGGAGCTGCATCTAAAATTTGTGCACATGTGCATATGAATAATATGCACAGATGAAATACTCCCAAACTGATAAATAAACCAGACTTACAATACAATCTTGGAAGATATGTATATGGTATAAGGAAACCATGAAGGGCATGTCTGCATTCCTCCTTACACACCAAGCTTTTTACCATTAGCACTACCTAAAGTTTCTTGTTTGGGTCAGTTTTATTGTTTTTATTTAACTAAGACAGCGAGTCACTCTGTGTATGACCAATGTATTACCTGTCTTCCTATAAGGGATCAGGCTGAAAATACCCATGAATGGGCATCCTAATATATTTCAAGTTCTTTAGAAATTTTTCAAAACCTCAGCTGCAGTAGAATATTCTTTATTGCCAAAGAGAAAATTATTACAAAAAAAAAAAAAAAAAATCTATCTGGCGTGGAATGGGATAGAGAATGAAATTAATCTATTTGATGATTCATGTGACTCTTCCAGTGGAGGATCAATTAAAAGCGAGACGCTGCTACTTTAAGATATAGGTCTAAATCTTTCCATGTATATGTTGAAAAGTTATACTTTGGAAATCTTCTGGCCAGGTTTTAAATATTATTTTCACTGACATCTAAAAATGTCATAGCACCTTGGGCTTACCTTCTGAAATCAATGGAGAGACTCGAGTCAATTCTGACAAACCCTCAGCTAGACCCTTTCAGACTTTATTTCTCCTAGTCTTAGCAGTTTTATTTAGCCAGAAGAAAGAAAAATTCTGGAATTATAAGTGTCAGAAAAACAGAGGCTGCAAAATACATTTTATCCTTCAGTGTCTGAAAATCGGGAAGACAAATGGAGAAGACAATTGAAAATATGGAAAACCCAACCCAGAAAAAAACCCCAAACAGAAACCAAGCTCACACACCCTCTTGCCCCCACAAATCCTCAAGGTAGCTAGCTGCCTTTTGCAAGAAAAACAGTACTCTTTCACGGAAACAGCAGCAGACCTCTATACAAATAATGGATGAACTATTAACTACTCTAAAGTTGTGTTCCCAAGTTTCCATTTTCCATGCTAATAAGCTGCACACATATTTATAAAGTATCCATACATAAAAAGATTGTATTTAATATTACCATGTTGATAAAATAACCTTTTAAAAAATGCAACCATTTCCCTTCCCTTTTTAAATGGAAGATTTTAATTAAAAAAAAAACAAAACAAAAACAACAAAGAAGCCCAAACACAAAACACATACCCCAGTGAGAAACCTTTGAAAAGCAGAGGAACACACACAGTCTCCTCCTGTGTGCTGGGATCAACATCATGCATTTAGGTGGGATCAACTATTATTTCCATCTCCAAATGAAGTAAAATTTAAATTTTTCTTGGCCAATAATGAAAAATGATTAATGTAACTGAACCTCTGTCAGAATATTTTGTGTTACACAGATCAAAGGGATACGTACAGTACGCAAACCTGTTCTACTAGTAAAAAAGAATGTTTTTGCTGGCATGGAGCCACGTTCTATTCTCTTGCATTGCTGCCTGGCTTTTTCCTCCTGTCAACTGAGATCCATGCAAAATTGTTCTGCTGCCTCCTGACTCACTGGATTCCTGCCTGTTTGCAACAGGCACACAAGTGTATTTCTATACATTCACTCCAAGTTAGAATTATTAATCATCAATGTATACACAGCATTATGCATCCTCTTTAACACCTTCCTGCTTTTTACTGCTAAGCCTATAAAGTGCATTAATGTTTACAAATCTTGTTTCACAAAATAAATATGTTCATCACGGGCTAAAACACATTTTGAAATGAAATTTTTCAAAATGGAAAATCATCATTGGGGTAATTTATTTTTAATTTTATAATTGAAATCTCACATATTTAAGAATGAGAAAAACAGGTGCAATTACTAATTGGAACACATACATAGTCTTTCACAAGGCTGATTTTCAAATGGATATTAACACATTTCTTGTGAATTATTTTGATATTTACTTGACTTTTGAAAACAACAAGCAAAAGAAGCCAGAGAAGCTAAACTTGGGCTTTTTAAAGACTGATAAAGCAGTATGTATGCATTTCCATTGGAAAAAATATAAGGACAAAAAATTCCTCAACTTTCTTCTGTCTCCTTGAAAATTCAAACCCATATATCTAACTGATAGTTTTGGAATACCTCAAATGAAATCGTAACTGTCACCAGCAGTGACTTCTTACACAAGAACAGGTCTGAGATAACCACTCCATTCTATCATGTCAGTGATACATGGAGCAAACAGTGCTTGAAAAGGCAATGACACAATAAATCATAAAAAATCCTTATTTTCTGCTGTTAGTCTACAGGTTTAAAAGCAAGCTTTAACTTCTTGGACAATAAACACTTGCAAAAGGTCTTCTGGTCTATTGTACCTGCTTTGATATAACTCAAGCTTAACAAGTGTAAAGGATCTTTAGATTCCAATGCTTTCTAAGCATACCTTGACCACTTAAAAAGTAATTTATCAAGAGCCAACTGTATAGCATGAAGACCAAGCTGAGACTTGAGCTGTAGAACAAGTCATTCCAAGGATCTTTGAAAGTGGATGCCATAAAATTACTTTAGTTCCAAAAAGGTGATGGAATAGACTAAAGATTTGCTCACAGCACAGCAATGCCACTGACTGGCGTTTTCCCCCAAAATACAAGACTATTCATTGGTTCTAATTCTTTCAGATCTGTCAGAAGCAGTTATGCCTCACAGTTATGTTGGCTGATTCATGTACTTCTAAATCTGCATGATATTCTTTGAGTAGACACTTTGGAAAGAACCCAATACACAACCTTCTGTAACAAAGACTGCAAGACACATTATGCATCTCTTTTTGTTTAAAAGGGCAAGAAAGGAAGGAAACAAAGCCAGGTTATCCAAGAGACAGCTCTGTCATACTTTATCAAGTTTGACCCATTCCAAAGAGAAAATTACCTAGTAATTTTAGAAAATTTACCTTCTGATTTCTTCTTAATATTGCTAAAATATTAACAATGGATTTGAGGAATAACTGCAGGGGTTGTTGAAATGTCTATGGATAACCCAAGCATGAAGTGAGAATGCCAGCTGTAATGTGTGCAAGCAAATTAATCATGTTCACTCCTGAACAACTAAAAAGAGACTGTAGTCAAAAGTACCTTTTTCCAACAATGTCATAGTAACCAAGTACCTCCCAAACAAAAAAGATTTCACCCTTATATTTCCATTACAAATCAAGAATTACTGGTAGTGTGAAGACCTGATAGATAGGAATATTAAGTAGCTTAACATGAAAACAGTTTTAAAATGCTCAAATTATACCATCTGAAAGATGAACTTAATTTAGAAAACATGGTGCCCTGTACCCAAAATACATTTCACAATCACTTCAGTAATTAGCTTTTCTCTACACAAAACCTCAATTTTAACTGTAGCTGGTTTGGGACTTTCCAGGTCTGCAAGAATGTTCTTTCTTGGTTGGAATATACTGAACAAGAAAAGACACAAATATCACATCTCCCTTGAGCGGTGGCCCAGCATATGGTCCTGCAAATTGTGGAAGATGGTGTTTGGGATAGTTTGCTGAACATTCCTAAGCTGATTGCTCTTCCACTGTGTGAGGAAGAGGGTATTTTCTTATCCCGAAAATGACTGTCTTCAATAAGTGGTGATTCACTGAACTAGCCCTGAAGCTGCCTTTGGAAGCTCAGTATTCAAAAACCATCTGTGCCAGCAAGTACCAGGAGAGGGTTTTCACTTGATATTTAAACAAATTATACCCTCAGATATTTCAAACATATACTCTATATTTATGTATTTTGGGATACTAGCCATAGGTCTTGATGAAAAGCCAAAGTTTCTTAATTATTATTATTATTATTAGAGAAAAATACTTGCATTTAACCTCTACACTTTAATTTCATAATAAAAAAATGAGGGACTTTGAAATATGCAAATTCCGCATTCCTGCCACCTAAGGACTCTTCAAATATTTAACTTGTAAAGTTACCTAACAGAGTCTTGTGACAGTTCATATTCTTAAAGTTTTAGGTATTTTCATGTAATTGTAAGAGCTATTTCATAAACAAAATCAATTTTTAATTCTAATTTTTAAAAGCCTTACAATTTAACAAAAAAAGCTTGAAAATATGAGATGAATAGACTCAAAATCCATAAGGCAAATAAGAATCAGGCAGTACTACTGCTAAATGCATAACATGGCTCAGGAGTTAGATACCTAACTTGGTAACCATGTATTAAATTCCAAAAAATAGTAACATTTAAAAGGTATTTTCCAATAATTTTGTCTACTGTCATTATATAAATTTAAAAACCCCAACTATAAAATTTTGCATCTGCAATATTTTCAGCTCTGCGAGGCAGAGAAGCTGAATCCTTCCAAAGGTATCTCATTTCTCTTTACCCCTTCTCTTTCACTCTTGATCTAAATCACATTATAATAATAAGCAGACTGAATTACTGATGAGCTGCTGGCTGCTACAGAGGAAGGCGCGTTTCCAGCAGAATATCTAAAATACGGGAAGACAAGAAAGGTGCTAAAAAGAAAGCGAAGGAAGAGCAGGTGATTGAGTTTGCTGCCTCTGCCTCATTGAAAGTTCCTTTTCCAGTGCTCACTGGGCTCTAGGCCAAACTACTTCAGCAAGCTAAGCAGATGCTATTCACTTTTTACTGTTAGGTTAGTTTTTTGCCAGTTTATCAAGGGGAATGGGTTAGCACAGTAAAAGGGAAGGGGCAGGAATGCACTACTAGGGATTGGGGTAGAGATCAGTGTCACATCAGCTCTGGCTACTGTGCAATCCCAGCCCAACTCCAGTCAGGGATTTGGTGGCACTGTTATTTGAAGATGTCTCACCCCTGCTCATATGTTTCTCTCAAATCTTTTCCCTCATTTTTTGGAAAGGATTTTTTAATGTGCCTGAACGGAGAAGTGAAACAAAGAACGTCTACGATGGAAAAATAACCTCACCCCACAACTACTGATTTGCCATCTCCCCAAGAAAAGTTCTCGGAAGGACCGGCCACACTAGCACAGAAAAGACAAATGATAGGCCTGGCTGTGGTACCTTAAGCTAATCCTGCCATCTGAAAAGAAGTCTATTTAGCTATGGCTTGAGAAGAAGCAAAGAAGCCCAAATGAGCCTTCACAGAAAACACACTTGAACAAAATGTTGATGGAAAAATACTTTCAACGATGAGAACAGGTTTTTTCACATTTTTAAAAGCTGTAGAGGAGTTGTTTCTCTGTATTCAGCAAACAATACTTGATCACAGAAAAACACTACATTTGCTATCAACTTTTTCTCTTATGTAAAATAACAATCTCTACTCCCTAAATTGAATACTGGTTCTTATTAAAAAATCCAATTTCCAAAGAGAAAATCTGAGCTAGGGTTTCTGTGGAACCAAGAAGCTGGACTGAAATCCAACACTCTCATTGAAAAATATATTCAATGCAAATAAGTAAAATATCAAACATGAGTTAGTTCAGGAAAGGGAAAAAAACCAGGGACAATGACTTGTAAATGCTCGTTGGATCAGCAAGCATGTTGTGTCCCAGCTACAAGAAAAGCTGACATGTATGTCAAAAAAAATTAACATGGAGACCAGAAACTTCAATGACAAGACTGGCCAAGAAAGCTGTGCCAGAATAGTCCTGGCAATCACAAGATTATCAATAGTGAGGACTTAAGAAGCTTAGAAATTGCTTGGAGAAATCGGGGAGTCACAGACCATGGTGGAAGTCAGACACCTGAAGGTGCAATTGGGCTAAGGGGATGTCTGTAAGACAGGACACTATCTTGTAATTCTTTTCTATGTTGTTGATAATCTCCAGAAATCCATATAAGAGAAATTAAATAGTCTTGGGGAAATGAGGCAAATTCCCAGTACCTTTTTCAAAGTGAAACATTTCTGAGAAGTTTATTTTATTTCTGCACCACAGCCCTAGAGCAGCTCAGGAGATTAACAGAAAGGAAGTTTCCAGCAGCCAACCTGCATGACACAGCTTCTGCAATTGACACTGAACGATGCAGAGACAGTCTTTAAGTCCTTGAAACCAGCTTGCAGACAGACACCAAGGTGAGTGGGCCAGGATGGTTAGAAGCTAGGAGGAGAGGGAAGGGAACAATTCAGTGTGAACTGTCAGAGGACCCACACAATTCACACACTCAGGAAATCCATGTATCAGCAAAAACTTCAAGGATAAAAAAAGTGTTTACCTTAAACCCATTCAGACATATAGCTTGAAATAAAATATTTCACCAAAGATGACCACAATTAGTTTCATCATACTAAGAAAAGCTTAAAAAAAGTTTTCAAAAGCTTGTTTTCTCAACAAGAGCAATTAAATTATGATGCTTAAGGAATAATATTCCTTTGGTGAAGACAAGTAGGGAATGTATGTTTATTAAAATCTGAAGGAAGCCATACATTACTAGAAGGTTCAAAGTATTTTTAAATCAATCTTGTCTGAAACCTAATGCTGTCGCTATCCAGTTGAGCTTGAAATGAAAGCTTCTTCTGGCCTGCTGCTGCAGGATTTCTTACAGGTGCATAGGGAGGAGAACAGAATGCTTTACTGAATATAAGAAAGAGAGACTGAAGAGAATTTAATGGTACAACACAAAACACAGGGAAGCTCCATTGGTCTGAAGCTAATTTGACCAGAAAAGAGGAGCACCTCCTACATAACTGAAGTCATAAGCCAACTTTAGAATATGAACAAGATCAACTTCCATTCCCACCTCAGCAAATTTCTTAGCTAATTAATCTTAGCACATGAAAAAAGAAAGATATTTTTTTCATTTCAGATAAAAGCTATCCAAAAAAGGGAAACAAAAGGTCTTTGGAAATGACTGGCTTTTAGACAGTCAAATGTCTGAGCCAAAACTGTCAGTTACTCGAAACATTTTCCTCAGAACTAACAGGAGTATTACTTTGACTCCTATTGTGTTGGCATATCTAGCAGAAACAAAAGAAGCCCAACAAGACAGTACTCGGAGTTATCCAACATAATGCAAGCATGTTACTGTGGTTCTCCACCTTGGCTAACATAGATCCAGCTTTCGAGGACTGTGCATGGTGTTGTATATATAGGTACCTCTCCATCTAAGCTAACAGGAAAGCGTGCTAACAAATCCGATTCTACTTCAAGAGCACAGTTTGCAGTTGCAGGTGACAACCAGCCATTCTGTGAAAAGCTTCGACATGTATTTGTCACAAAAATCACACTTACTGGTATTACTACAAGCCCTTGGTCCAAACCAAGGAAGACTAAAGTTATGTTTTTCCAGGTATTTCTTCATGCCCTACTCTTTTTTTTTTTTTTTTTTGCATTTTTCTTTGGATTATGCAGAGGAAAAAAACAGCAGTCAACTGTTCAAGAGAAAGACCTATACTTCACGTTAAACTTGTTTTAAAAATATTCTTTAATTATCTGTGGAAAGTTACACTTGAAGATAGAACTAAGAGAAGATGCCATTTGAACTGTGTCAAGATAAACTGAACTCGCAGTCCCTCTAATGTAGTAAACTGTATCACCTTTTCCAAGTTACACAGTTAAAGTATCTGCACATAGCATCTCTTGTTATTCCTACTAGGTTCTGAAGCAATCAGTGATCTCATATTCTGTGTATAGCCATATACCTCTCCTCCTATGGTAAGCAGTCCAGGTGAATCAAGCTTCCGTTTCTTCCGGGGACCAATAGCTGCCAGCGCAGTCAGATTGGCATCCCTCTGCCTCATTTGTGCAAGTTCTTGTTGCTGCATCTATTCAAGAGAGAAAAAAAACTCTATTTAGGTTTGTGGTTTTTCTGTTGTCATTTCAAAAAGTTATTTTCAGACTTGCAAGCATTAGGTTAAATCACACAGTACTTTGCTGTTCCTCAAAATGCCATTTTAGCAGTTCAATCAAGCAGCCTTGCAGTAGAGTAATAATTAAGATACAGTTTACTTGACTTTCCACAGGATTTCTGCTTCCAAATATCTGTTTTTGAAAACTTAGCCAGTATATACTGTATAGTAATTACACATCTCCAGCTTAAGATTTCCATAAAGAGTGGAAATGCCAATTCAAATTCTCAAAAATTACAAGATTTTGTAAATCTTGTAATTTTTGAGTTTTGAAAATATTCAAGTAAATCTCAGATTTACTTGAATATTTCAATTATATTTGATACTTGCTTCAAAAAATACTGTATCTAAATGAATACAACACCTCTTTGTAACTGTTAGCAGATGGTAATGCTGGCACAAAACCCCTGCAAACTCAATTTTCTACTGTTTTGTGGGATTGGGATTTAGGCAACAACACATTTAACTGGTTTGAGTCTAAGAAAACAACCTTTCAGTGGCATTACCTAACAGTGTAGCATGCTACAGATAATAAGAGAAAATACTCTGGTAATCACATGATGAAGAAAGACTGCATATTCATTATGAACTGTATAATCCTTTTAGAGAGTTAATGATAAGAGGCATATTCCCATAAATGGAATTACTCTAATAAATATTCTGATCATCAATACTACACAAGAATAATTAAGCAACGCAGCTTACAATTTTTGTTAGATACAAGCATTCATAACACTTTATCAGCATTTTTATTCATTTCAAAAATTTGGGTTTGCAAAATCCTTTGGTAAATTCAGAGGAGGTGTTTGTTTTCTGATCTCATTGATGTCATACTTGTTCCCACAACAGAAACACACAGAACACTACACTCGAAGAAATTCAGCAGTGGTAATAAAAACATTGTATGATACAGGCACAATACTTCATTAAAATAAAACCAAACTGACAAATGCAGATAGAAGTGTCTTGGCCTTTACTTACATATGAATCATAAACACAAGTTGGGCCTGAACTATCTTAGCCCATGAAAGATGGACAGGAGGTTTAAACAAAAAGGTACTCATGTATGGTATTGTTTCTCCATTCATGCCAGCCCAGAAAAACTGGGTACACTTCACACAACTTATTAGTGCATTTTCCAGGTTTATTCATTTAGCAATGCAATGTATTTTCATATTCCTCACAAAAAGGAAATTCAGTACATTTAGAATTTGAAATCCCATTTCTGACATTCTTATGCTATGTATTTTGCAACTTCAGTTATCACATAATTTAAGTATGAAATTATCTACAAATACCCAGTACATTTATCTAGAGCATAAAATATTTTCCTAAATACAAAGAAGAAAAATATCTAAATAATAGTGCAAAGGTCTGTACATACTTCTCTTTGCCAATTCACATTAGGTTTTTAGCTCAAGTATCTTTGGCTCTCTTCCAGATTAAATGCCAGTTAGACAGACCTGCCCGCTTACCCTTTCAAGGTAGATAGCAACAGTGGTGAGCTCTAATCATTTACAAAGGTCATGATCGGAAGCTAGCCCGTAAGCAGTCATTTAAAATTCGATTGATCCCTATTTGTAGCCAGGGAAAGAAAATGGACATTTCAGCTGTATTGTAATTATGAGGCTTCAAGGCAACTGTAAATAGATGTGCAAATCCAGATACTGGCAAATACCTTAGAGAAGAAATTATTACTATAGTAAAACATATATCCAGGAAAGGTTGAAGATAAAACTGCATATAAAAAAAAGATCAATCATCTTTTTGCTAATTTGCCATGCTTTCCAGCCTATAAGGGTTATCACAATTATCAGAAGTCTGATGAATATTTAAGCAAGGGCCAACTGGCTCAGAGTGATCTCAGACGAAGTTGTAAAGTAGATGGCTTCACAGAATAAGAAATTTTGCACTGGAGTAAGTATTCATTTCCTGCCAGGTGCAGGTCAGAAATATAGTCTGGGAGATAACTGTTATCATGCAAACATTATTATAACAGTATCTTATCCAAAGGCACCATTTCCAAAGCAACAGTACTTGGCTCTGTGTACAACCTGCACTGCAACACAGTGATCATTGCATCACGCCTCTCAAAAGTTGCTGTAAGAACTGTAATTCAGTATATCTCTTTTGCATGTGCAAATTGTAAAACAAAACACACCATTTCTCTAAATTCCACAAATCCTGCCCTCCCTTTGAAACCTGTAAAGTGCCTGGTGCTGTTCTGCCAAACAAACATGGAAGAGATTCAAGAGTCTGCACTTGTTTATTCCTCAGGTTCCTTGTAATCTCAGAATCACAGACTGGTTTGGGTTGAAAAGGATCTTAAAGCATATCCAGTCCCATCCCCCTGCCATGGGCAGAGACACCCTCCACCAGCCCAGAGTGCCCAAAGCCCCATGCAACCTGTCCTTAAACACTTTCCTTCTATTCGACCAGAAGAGCTAAAGGTACTTTCACCTCCCTCTAATTTAGCACATGACAGGAAAGCTGGCTCAGCAGCTGGGCTCTGTTCCACTAGGACTGGGTGAATACCAGCAAGACCTCTCCCTGGATTCACTCAGCTTGTCTCTTTGGGCTCTAGATCATCCTGTACGATGTGCCTTACTTACCATCTAGCCCCAGTGGGACTAATAGACACAACTTTAACACCAGTGAGGAACATGACAAACCTTACCCTACAGTTTCTGATACTGGTGTTACAGTATCCACCTTGCAATGCCACAACAGCAGATGAAGACTTTCTCATGTAAACCTTACTGGATGATGGTTAAAACATATCAAGTACAATCACACATGTGTCAGCAGTAAGATTATGTTCTTCTTATGTTTTATAAAATAAGGTCGAAGTGCTGAAATACTTTGCTGCTATTACATTACATAAATTCTCATCAAGCTTTTAAGAATTAGTTATCAATATTTTTAAAAGCTCATCTTGAAAGCAGAGGATCATAAAAATACATTTCAAAATAATCAGAAGAATTATGATCGTGGTACCGATTGCCAACAGAGGCATTCATCTGGCAGTGGTTACTGTACTCCAGCTGACTTAAGGGAACATCTTTGCACACTCACTATGACCTACCAATCTGCTTACAATAAGACATCTCTGCAGTTTATAGATACTTGCTAGCAAGACATGTGACAAGATTCCTGGATGTTATTTCACATCCCGCTGCAAACTAACAGCCATTGTTGGCTTCTTCATATGGCCATTCCAACTTCCTTTTTTCCATCTTTAAGACACACTTCTGTTTTTTCATACCTTACATCAGATTATCTGCACCAAATCTCTCTCCTACTCATCAACTGACTCTTCATAAAAAATATTATCTCAAATCACAATCTTTGGGGGAAAAAAAAAAAGCTCTATCTTGGCTTTGGTTGAAAAGAAGGGGACACCGTGCCTTTCACAGAGACATTTACACATGCAACGTGGCTGCTAACACCCGATTCAACAGGAGCTTTTCAAAAAGAATGACACAGATATAGGATGATTTTAATAGTCATCAACCTGATATGGTTATTGCAGGTATCTTGCAAGATGTTCAGGAGTAGTCAAACTGTTTTGTGTCAGTTGCACACTTAATGTAGATTGAATTACTCTGCTTTGGTGTCAACAGAGATGATTTGATACTTGTACCACCTGATACTTGATGACTTTCTCTTGTACCACCAGATGCCAAATGCACAATGCTGACCAGTGGAGACTCTTTTCCCCAGTATACACTGGAACCCTAGTCTCTACATCAAGTGGAAGTGATTTTGCAACCAGTTTTGCATACATTTCTGAAGTCATCGCCCTCTGCATTCTCACTGCTAGGAGTAACCTGAGTTAAATGTAGCCATCTTCAATGCTCTGAAATTACTCTTAAAAGTACCTGAGAAACTAAAGGTACTTATGCTTCTTACCTTGATCAATTATGTTTTAAAGAAAGCAAGCACTCTGTTATTACAATATGATTTATCTTTTAAATAAGCCAGTTAATAATTTTTGGATATTTAAACAAATGAAACACCTGTTAACAACTATACATCCCGATAAAATAAATTTCCTGTTAATTAACATGATTTAGCAGAAATGAAGCCAACTCATTACCTCAACCAACAAGATGCAACCATTTGAGATAGCTGCATTCATTCACACTCATTTTCATATTGGACTGCTGATGCAATATCATTCTTTAACTTGCCTTCATCACAATTAATATGGACATATTTATCAATAGCATATTATAATTTGTGCCCTCTGGGAAAGAAGCAATGCTTCATTCAGAACCACACAAATAAAAAACAATTAACTTTTTTGAAAGTCAAAATATTTATCTAAAACACAAATATTCCAATATATCATACCAGAAAAACGCTTACAAATAAGATGCTGGTCCTTGCTCCTTATCTGATATCAAGTTATTTTTAGTATGCCATTTACTTACTGAGAGGTATTTCATTACTTGACTTTAAGTTAAAGAGGTCCCTTTGATGAAAGGTACAGTATAAAAATTAAGCGCCAATATTATTTCACACCATGAAATTTTCTTCATGATGCTGACATAACATTAAAACTACAGAAAGAAAACTACTTCATGGCTCTATTGAAGTGAACAACAGAGGTTATAAAACATTAGTTTTTTTCCTTAGATCATTATTTGTTATGATACATTTAGGTATTTCAGAAGGAAGTGCCACAAGCCATATGCCACATGGAAGACAGCCATATGTCTGTCTGAGGTATCAGCATTAATCTTAAAATTTAGATTTAATAATTTACAAAAAAATAAGACTGCACTTATTCATAGCATGCTTTGTAAGTAATCTTGCAGCAGAAAGCAAGCATTTACTTGAATCATTTTTTTGCTTTAAGACTTTTCTGCACTACAAGCCATTTTAAGAAATCATTGAAATATCAACAAATAAATATATGGTGTGAATATACACTCAATGAATTTTTTTTCTTCTTGGATTTCTACTTCCACCAGCAGTTGTGGCAGTCCAAAGAACTGGAAAAAACTGTTTCACAGATGAGCATGGATTTTTTCTCAAGACTTAAGAATGAAATCCCCCATACATCACTAACTGGTATTATAATAATCACAGAGAACAGTGACGATTATTTCCCACTTTTCTACAAGAGCAACTAAATGAAGAGTAAATTCAAGGAAGTTATGTCTAGAGAAATTAATGCTATGGATTTGCTCAAGGTATGAGTTTGATAATTTATTTGTAAAACAAATGCTGGATACTTGGTACACTCACAGATCTCAAGTCAGACCCCTTTCCAACCCAGAAGATTAAGTGGCTTAGCAGTGGCTGCAATCTGTATTGTCAGGAGAGAATTCTCTTCAGGGAGCACAACAGCAAATCTCCAATAAGAAATAAGTCTGTTAGATTCAGCTATGCAAACATCCCAGTGAATCTCACCTGGTCACCTGAACCCACAGGAAAAGGGAATGTCAAACAGCAAGTGAGGCACCACACCACTCAGCAGAAAGACAGGATTTGTTCAAAACCATGAGAAAAGACATCTTGAAAGGAAGGTGAAATATGCTCCAAAGAGAGGGCAAAACCTAAGCAAACTGAAATTAGATTTACTTAAAGCCAAGATGTAAATGGAAAAAGGGTCCGAGCTGTAGATTCTATGGACTGCACTAAGAGAAATTTCCTTCAGTATCATCAGGAAGGAGGAGGATGACTAGAACTCTGACAATTCAAGTCTACAAATAAATACCTTTAAAAATAAATGGGAGAAGAGGGAGCAGCATCTCATGAGAAAGAAAAAGGTCAAGGAGATGCTTCTCTACCTACAAGCGGAAGTCAGGGTGGTTTTGGCCTGGAAGGAAAACAACCTGGTGACAGAGATCACTGTGAAGAAAGTAGAGCTTGAGAAAGTAGTCATATTTAAATACTGTTAATATAGGATTTTACAAGGGAATAGAAACTGAGTTTCAAATGTTTCTGCAGTCACAAAGCCAACTCAGCCCACAAAGAACTAGACTTTAGCTACTTACAACTCCCAACAGGAAATACTGCCTAAAAAGAAGAAGAGAGGACAGAGCAGGGGCTAAGAGCACAGCAGAAGCTATGAATGCCTACAGACTGTAGGCCACAACCAAGAACGACGACAGCCAGGAATGAACTCCGAACAGGAAACTGTCCACAGAGAGCGCTACATAGCAGAAAATTTTGATAAAAGCAAGATCATGTAACCAATGATTTAAGCACTGATTTCTAGCCAAGAGGCATCAGTGGAGATCCTTCCTAACTCTCTTTGCGATGGATGGTTTAATTCCTGGTAACGGGGTCATATGCTGGGAAAAGCTTGTCTTAATTGATGGTTCTGCACCATGTATCTATCAGTTTCAGACAGTGATTAGACCCCCTGGAAAAACATCTCTTTTGCTGAGGAGAGCTTGAAATGTGGAACCATTACACATGTCCTAGGCTGTCCACAGCAGAAGGTGTAATTAAAAAATGAAACTCATTAAAAATGCTGGCAGTAACCTCACCAAGTCCAGGACAATGATCAAGAAAGATCAGTACATCAGTGAACTTCAGAGAGAGGCGTGAAAAACAGGTAATGTCTGCAGAACACCCATGCTGTGCTTCTATCTCCCTCACACTTTACCCAAGCCTCTAAAGGTCAGCAGAACTTCTACAGCAATAGCACGCTGACTGGTAAGAAACTGGTCCACAGCACCTTAAGTTTAGAAGCAACACTGCAGTAATGTAATACCAGGGAAGTTTTATACATGTAACAGCAAACCATACACTGAAGACGTTCTGTGAGACTTTCAAGCACTCACAGCTCTGCCCAATTTATCTAATTCAGTACAAAGCTGGATGTGACTTCTCCACACGCATTCACTCACAACTTGGTAAAAGCTCCAGCCATCACCAGCAGTGGTTGAACTTCTATTTGAAGTAGATCACAATTTTACTTTACTGAAGAAGGTGTGTGTGTTGGTTTTTTGCTTTTCTTTTTTTTTTCTCTTTCCCACACACTTTTAACAACAGTCGAAAATTATTGCGTAGTGTTTGAAAATATCACCCTGGGCAAAGACTAAGCTGGAAACATTTCAGCCCCCAAGATGAATGTTTCTCAAAATAATGAGCATCTGAATACAGTTCTGGAACCTTAACTGGAGTACTTTTGACCAAGTGTCTCTCTTACAACAGACACTTATTTTTATTACATCTAATTTAATTATATTTCAGAAGTTTACTTATATTTCCCATTAACATTTGCCCTATTACTTTGAACACACTATATGTCAGACTTCTGATATAGAAAATACAAGGTGCATCATGCTTTTTATCTTTAGTTTTCCCCTGAAGAAAAGCCTTGTCATTTTCTCAAGTCATGTATATTAGATAAATACAATTTTTAAAATAATTATCAGTAAACTTCAATTTCATCTCCTTACTCCTGAAGACCTTATATTCTGTCTGAACTAATTAATATATATTCATATTCTTAGGTACTCTTTATGGGTATCTATGAACTTTTGTTAATTCTGCATATTCTTGTTGGTTTTCTTTTTGATTTTCCAAATACAATGCACTACTTTAGTTTAACTTAAAACCATTTATTTTTGCAATTCTCCAACCATCATCCCTTAAGCTACATATTCCTATCTGTAGTGTACAACAGGTAATAATTAGGTTTTTTCAGAAAGATTACCCTCAAATTCCTCTGGAAGAGTTTGACGTAATCAGGTTGTTTGTCCTTGCAGCAGCCTTAACCATGAGACTTCATTCCTCAGACACCACTGTTGGAGCTCCAGCACCTTTTGTCTGCTTTTGGGTTTACTATTCCTCCTCTCCAGCAGCACCAGTTCCAGGCTATTCTATACCAAGCTGGAGACACGTCTACTTTAATCCTTGATATTTATTAGGTCACATAATGGCGTTTGGTAGATTTGGTCATCCAAATTGAGCAAAGGGTTTCTGAGGCCGACACAACTGGCAAGATCAGCATTACTAGAGCTGACAACTTTTTGGGGTGCTGGTAACTTACCAGTAGTAAGACCAGAAAAAAATTCTGAAAAAAATTTCCCTAAGATACTTTATTTCTTGTTATCAGCCTTCATTTTATTTTGGAGCAATGCAAAATGGACAATTACAATTTTTCTCAAAGTGTTCTTCAAAGGAAACGAGACATATTCATACCATAGAAACACGGCTGGCAAGAACACCACCCTGAAAGCTTGATGGCTCACAGGCTCCTGAGCTCAGGTGCAAGCAACAGAGGAATGCTGGCATTCACTCAGGGCACTGGTGAGAAAGACTGGTTAAGAGCTTTTCCCAGGCCCTGTGTTAATCTAAGTGAGGTTTACTATCCTCCCAAGACATCTAGGATATTCGTCTTTTTTCTTAAGTGAAACACTATGTGAGGGCTCTGAAATGGATGTTTTAATGAAGATTAGGGAATATAACATTCAGTGAAAACCTCTATGAACCACAGTCCTATCTAGAGGTATGAATGAGTTCTAGAGGCAGCAAACTTGTGCTGTGGCTTTAGTTGGGGAGGTCTTACAGAAACAGAGGCATAATGGGAGCTAGCTCAATGAAGAGAAGTGGGGAAATCAGCTTTGCTTTTTGAAAATACGAGGTTTGGAGGAACCTCACAGCTAAGCTTTCCATCAGCTCCCCATGCCTGCAGGTGAACACATGCATTAACTCCCAAATGCTACACTGTCCACTGACACAGTGCAGAAGGTTGTACCACAACATGAATCAACTGCTGGTTTGCAGATGGTGAAGTATCCCTGAAATAAACATTTTTGAAAATACCCTTTAAAGAATCTTTCCTTGTATCAGAGTAATGCAGCAACTACTTTGACACTGAAAACTCTCCATAGCTGCTCTAACTTCATGCTAGTACTGTGAGACTCAGATCAAGAATTTTATCTACATGATCTCTCCCCAGTTTTGACAGCATAGCATAACATGGCTTTTTTCACTCATGTCTATTCCATCTCTGGCACATGCTTGAAATCTGAAGTAATTAAGAACTAGTACACCAAAACTGCACCAAAAATATGGGGCAAGTATCTTCTCAGTTTGTGTATCACTAGAGTCCACTGAAGACTGAGGTACGTAGGAAGTGAAGAGTGGCAGTAGTGTCACAGCATGAAGTCAGTCTGAAACATTTACCAAACCAGGTATGTTTCTTTTAAAAAAATGAAGAAAATTTCTTTACCTCTGTACCAGTACCAAAAACGTGACCATAGCAGAAATTTGGAAAGTGCTTTTAAAATACTAGTTAATCAGAAATTCTAGTAAGAAGCATTATTAAACTAGATTATTCCAAATGAAATGCTCAGATTTTGATACCAATCCTCTACCATTCTTATGGGAAATCTGCATCTTGAAACTGCCAGCCTCATTTGAGAGAAAGAGGCAAATGTAGCAATCTACTAAAAATCATTTGGCTGTAATAAGTAATTTTAATCAAATAGTTGGAGAGAATGGCATTGAAGTTAATTTCTGGAGTGTCATAAACAGATGGGAAATGTGTAGCATGGAGACTGGTCGTGCAGTTTTAACGCCATTTCCTCTTTTGCAGTCTGGATTGTGGTTTGATCAAGTCGAAGTGACATGACAAAAACAATTTTAATTTATTCTGAAACTATTTTCAACTAAAGAATACACAATATAGCGAGTATGCTACTCTTTTCAACAGTGAGGACTGAGGCAGTGCAATATCAGGATCAAAAATAGCCCAACGCCCACCTTTTTCTCCCCCTTAAGAGTTGTGGGGATACTACTGGGGGATCACTTGCAAAATGGAATTTCCACTGGGGATGCAAAACAAGCTCAAAATTTAAATAATCTACATCTTTTCTATTTTAGGTTTAACTATAGCAAAACTGCTACTGCTCATTTCTCCTGCAGATCAAGGGAACAACATACCACAGTGTGGGGACAAAATATTTCAAGCAATTTTTCATACACTGACAAGTAGTAAATTAGGGAACCTTGTAAGTACAATACAGTAGTCATCCCCTTCTATTGATCACATATAATTTACATCTTACAAAGATGTGAATTCTTGCATTCTCACTCCACAAGGAAAATCTCAATGATTTATTCATTTCAAATAAAAAATAGAAGGTAGATGAGAAGAATTACTTCACAGGCTGTAGCTTTCTCAGGGCACTAGTGCTAGGCTCTTCTTTCGCACTGCCCGAAGGGCCTTTGTGTGCAAGTCCCTCTAATTAACAAGGTGAATCATGCAGCAGTTCCCTAATTAGTGAACATGACAAGCCAATGGAAACAAGCAGACAGACCTGGCGTACAGATATGGTCAACAAAAGGCACAGCAACACACTATTAAAAAAGTCTATTTCATGTAAATAAAATAAGGGAACTAGAGTAATACCTAATTTCCCTTTTCACGTTTTCTGCTTATTCCTCATTTATTGCAGATAATAAATGAGGACATAATAAATCAATGTTTCCAGCTGCAAGTTACACCACTTCTCCAAAATCAAAAGAGGAGATATCCCTTCAGAAGCAAGCATCTGCTTAAGGGGCATTATTTGTTTTCTCTGGTTTTACTGCTTTAAAGAACTGCAGTGGTGTTAAACTTAGTGCTTTAAGAATCCCTGAATTCTATTCAAAATTATTTCTTGAAATCCTTTCTCACCTAGAGATGAAACAAGTGCAATAGTTGCACTATTTGTGTTGCACTATAAAAATGCCTACATTCCCAAGATGTAACAACTTCTAAATTTTGTGTAAGGATAAATAAATAATAAAAGTGAATAATCAAAGAATCAGATTTGCATAAAAAAAGGAAATGAAATGCACCTCCCTACACTAATCTTTTCAAGCAAAATATTTTTCATCTTTTACTATTCCTTCTTCTTTCCCCAAAAATAACCTACCTATCCTCAAAACAATACATGGGGGGTTAATTAATTTTCAGTTTATTGCAAATTGAACCTTTGATTTAGATTTTAATGATCCTTCAACACATCCGAAGTCCAAAATGTGTGTCACCAACAGTAGAATCTAATTCTTCACAGAAAAATTCCAGTGTATTCTTTGCTCTCTATTCCTTGGCACATTGTAGCAAGTGAGGAAAGCTACAGATTATCCCCTCCTTGTCTTCACAGTCTTGAAAACAAGTATTTCTGCTTTCTTCTTCTAACTGGGTAAAATTTCCTTATGTTCTAAAACTGATGCTCAAAATACCAATGCCTAAAAAAAAATTAATAAATAAAATCTCACTTTCCTGACTAGTCCAGTTTTAAAGATACAGAATTAAAATTCTGTCCTCTAAGTAGTAACGGTTCCACATGCTTTTAAAGGTTTCTTTTTTGCTATAAATTGGAAGAATATTTAATGATGTTCTATTACAGAACCGCTTAACTGTTTCAAAGCACTTTTAAATTAAGCGAAAAAAGTTCCAATAAATACTATCATGGATCATGGGCAGAAAGCTAAAATCATTACAAGCTGTTTGCTGCATTCATCCTCCCCACCCCCCCCAGCCGGTTCCACTTCTGAGTGTGCATGAACTTTCCCTAACTTCTCTTAGATCCCACTGAACTAGCCATTCTTAGGACGGTGCAGAACAGCTTTAACCACAGCCTGCAAAGGACCCTCTCTTAACATCAAGGCACAACAGATAATCTGCTAACAACTGAACTATGATCTGCCATATGCACAGAGGAAGTATTCAGCAAACAACCTGTCACAAATGCTTATTGTTTCACTAACCAACTCACCAAAGGACTTCGCTTTATAAAATATGTTACTAACTCTGGCTCACAATTTATTATCAGAGACAGCTGTAATTAAATGTGAAACTGCTGCTAAAAAAGAAAACAGATTCGGTGCTTTACATTATTCTTTACATCTTAAATAACAAAATCAAAGTGAGGAGAACGGAAAAATATGTTAAATATGCAAACCCTGAAATTAATGCAAAGGCACCAAAAATTTAGTTGATTTTTCAAGTAAATGGTAAACAAACACAAATAATTATATGTATAATTACAAAAATATTTTGCATTTCAGTAAAATGTTAAGTGCAGCTGGTAATAATAAAAAAACCCCATAACTGTCCACGGGAGATGTTCTGATACAAGATTTTATCTAATAGTAGAGGGACAAATTCTGTTTCTTTAGAATACTGCTGCTGATGTCAACAGAGTTACCCAGAGTTACAATGGTGTGACAGTGAAGAATTCTATTTCCAGTATTTTATATATGAGGAATTCACTTTTAAAAAGTGACAGGAGCAAAAATGCACTAAGAGGCAAACAAGGCAAAAAGAAAAATCCCTGAGACAAAACAGACCATCCTTGTGTTTGCCACACAGCCTACCACATGTTCTGAGCACTGCGAACGTTGGTATCCCTGTTAAGGCAGACATTTTCTTCTCCCTCAGATTTAGGGAGTTTGTTTTTCAAATTTCAGTACTAACCAGAAGTAATGTCTCTACATAGATAGTTGGACAGATGAACATTTTTTTACTTAGGAATTATTTTTAATGCCTCAGTTAAAATTACCTGAGGATATTTATGAAATGTACATCTACGTTTTTTTTCTTTTGTACAGCAAATCACAGAAAATCATATGTTGTTCTGTTCACAGCATCAACTGAAAAATTTAAGAAACATATGCATCTTAGATAACAATGTATGAGACATTTAAATATGCATTAGAATTACTCTCCATCCAAACCATAACAAACCCACTGAGCATAACACTATCTCACGCTGCTGAACCCCAGCACCTTCTACTGAGCACCAGGACTGCATGTAGCACATGCAAACATCTCGCTCAATAGCCATGTATATTTTATCTCTATGTAGGTCACTGAGGTTAAACCTTGACAAAACTGGGATTAGTAACTGGTGCCCACTGTGCCAGGGTCTCTCATGACCTGACATTACCGTTCTCCCATAAGAAGTGACATCTGAACATACTACTTAAGAAGAAAAAACTGGTAACTGCTAATAACAGACCACTATTAATGAGAATAATTTTGTCAAATAATGAATTTACTCTTCCTCAAATTAAGAAACTGAAAGTGTTTTTCTTAACTAAACAGCAGCATATACAGTGAATAGTCATGTATATTCAATAACCTTTTTAGAGTGAGACATATAGCGAGTTACAGGAAGACACAGCAGATAGATATTCTACAGGTACCCTATACTGGGGAGCCTATCTCACTTCTCCAGAGCTTGCAGATGTCCATTAGAGCCCCAAAATGATGGACTGCCTTAAGACTAAGGGCTTGTTATGCCAAGAGATGAAACTTTTCTGGAATTTAAACCCAGATATTGAAAATAGCCAGAATTATCCTATTTCCCGTTAAAAAAGTGCTCCGTTCTCACCAATCTCACTTCTATTATGTTCGTAATAGACAGGTTCTCCCTGTCTCCTATCTCCCTGTACACAAATAAACACTCAAATTCAGTCTAATTTCCCATTTTGTGTATTTGACATCTTCTTGATTTGTCTGATGTGGTTGCCAGATGAGAGCACTACTTTTACTACTATACTACTATATTTTCAAGCACCTTGACAGGAGAATATGTGTTTTAGCCATATAGGGTGAAAACCCCTTTAAAAACCTGATGGTAAGTCAAGAAAGAAGAGAAACTTTCAGAAATCTACATGGTGTTACTTCCCTTTCAAGAACACAAATGTCTCTTCTTAATATAAATAGATATGCTACTTGCAAAGGGAAAGGACACAGATGTGTAAAGAAGCCTACTCTGTACTTGACATTGCCTATTTGGATTTTTGCATGGCTGTGCAGAGTCCAGAAACCTATGAACTGGAATTGCATCATACTGTTTTTCAGTTCAATTGTACAGATACTAAGACACCAGTTTTAAGGAAGCTGTAACACCTCAGTGTGCAGACACTCATCAGCACAAGTATGTAACATATTCTACTGCTCCAGAAAATCCCATTCGCACCTTTTTGACCATTTCTGTGGAAAACTAGGAGTTAACCACCAAGTCAGCAGCAACTTTCCAACACATAATGAAAACAAAAAACTCTTACAAATCATTACTCAACTGCCTGATAAAGTAAAAAAAATACAGTAATACCTTTCAAGTGTTTACATTTTAGACATAATCATATCTACCTTTAGTAAACACACATTTCAGGGAAAAAGCAACCATCCTGTTTACTTTGTGAATGGCAATAATACGGTTTTTTTTGTTGTTTTAAAAATTACTATTACTAAAGAGGAACTAATTTTTCAGGGTATGTTAAGCAGTATCTTATTATTCAACTGAGGTGATGTAACTATCAGGAGACACTTTCACAGGCTGACACAAATGTATTTTTAATGGCAAGACTAAACTAAAAATAGGAAGTAGATGCTAACACACCTTTCATGATCTCTACATGTCACTGACTGGCCACTGTGCTTGAAGTTTAGAACAGCATGCAGAAACGTTAAGTAGTTTCTAAGCTAAAACTGATACTTTTTACCCTACCTTTAACTGCATTAAATATTCCTTAAAGCTCTACCACAATAAACTACCTGAAAATGACAACACAGCTGATGCTCCCATTACTCCACAATAAATACATACATACATATAAGTACATAAATTGTCACATCCCAGCACAGAAATATAGAAGATGCTGACAAACCTTGTAGGAAAATTACTGCAAACCTTCACAAAGCAGATTTGCACTAACAGATTATTTCTTTGTATCTGACTTTATCATCTGCTAAATATAATATTCTTCATGAGAACTCTTAAAATGCATGTCTTGTGTATCTTATTAATTAGATGGGAGATACACAGAAGTATTCACACACCTTTATCAACCCTCTAAAAACGTGCTTGCAAGAAGTTCTAAATCTTTCTTTCTAAAATTTTACTATAATGGTTCCAACTTAACTCAGCTCCTATGAACTCTTTCATCTTCCACTAACGGGCTAGAAACAAGAATAAATCTCAGATTTCACGAAACCGTACACGTTTCGAGCGGGGTCCTGCCACGGCGCCCACACCACACGCTCCAGCCCTTCCTTCGGGAAGGAGGCGCGGGGACTGCGGGGAGACAGATCGTTGTACGTGGGTCTCGCACAAAGCGGGGACTGAGGGTTTGCCAGCAGGAGGTCTGCAGCTGCCTGCTGCCGGCCAGCTGCCTGCTGCCGGTGCAATGTGCAGCACCCAGCCTGAGTGGGCAGAGGAACAGAAGATTTACTAGGTGCGTCTCGGCCCCCTCAGGTTCCATCATGTGACGCGGAGCGCCCGGAGGAACTGGGGGCAGATGAAAGCTGGCAGCTGTGTGCCGCCTCCGGCGCTCCGAGGCTGCCAAACAGGGCTTACAAACATGTTAGCTCAGCGGCAGAGTTAAAGCCCTCATTCAGGTTTATTTGGGAGTAAGAAACCGATGTGCATGCAGGGGATGGGGGAAAACTTGCCCTGCAGGCTGAAGCCCAAGTACACCTTGACCTCTCCTCGCAAGCGTCTATATCGTAGGGCCGGCTCGACTAAGGGACCAAAACATCTACATAATGATTTAGACGGTTGTCCAAGCAACCTCCTCGGCTCTGAGAAGCCGGCGCAGCTGACATTTGCTGCCCTCTACTTATTAAATCGGCGAGCGCATTCTGGAGTGTGAAGCGCTATTATTTTGCCAGATCAGCAGGGAGGTAAAGCTGTTGTGGTGCTCAGAGACAACTGTTATGGGATTTCTCCACGTGCACAGCTTGCTCCGAATGAAAGCGGGGTGGTTTGGGTTTGGGTTTGGTGTGCCACAGTGACAAAGGAGGAGAACTGGAAATTAATTCAGTCTTGACATCTTCCTTGCGGAAGCCGATCTGATACATATCTCTACACATGTATAAATTTAGATATATAAAAAGAATTCCAAAGGTAGTGCCATCACACGCACTCCTCGCGGCCTCTCGTGCAGCCTTTAGGTGCGGCTGTCAAAGCCAAACCACCCTTCTCGCAAAGCTCACGCCACCAAGGCGGAAGGAAACAGTTCCCTCATCTCTTCACCAAGCTCTGTTGTCTGGGCACCCAAAAGTGATTTGGAAAGGGGGGCTGCCACTCACCACTTGTCTAGCAGTGCCTCAAAATCCAAAAGCAGTAGCACTGGTCACTCCTACAGACATGGAAGGAAAACCACAGGGAATCTGAAGGGCTGAAAATTGCACTGTTACTTCTCTGGGGTGCGACAGTAAGACAGCAGCTTCAGAGAAATCATCTTAGAAAATTTCTGATGGAGTGTTTAAGTCACCTTCAGCTTCAGAATTTCTCTACAAAAAGCTTATAGCATTCAAAAATATGAATTTCTGGTTCTTGAGTTAGGTATTTCTCTTGCTTTATAATGAATAGCTATTTCTTATAACAACAATCTTTTATTAGGTGTGACTCCATCAGTGTGCATGCGATCTGGAAGACCATGTAAACCACAGGGATAGATTTCTCCTCCCCTGCCTCCTTTTAAACTTTAGAAAAAAAATCTATTGGGTAGTGCAGAATATGTATCAGGTACTGCTCTTCTGGACATAGTCAAACACAAAATAGATGTATTTCACAACAGAGCTAAACTTTGGTTTGAAACTGAGTCTCATTTTCCTCACTAGTTTTATTTGAAAATTAGACTACATGCTTACTTAAAATTTTAGTGGGAAAAGTGAGAAAAGTAGTAAAAATCCCAAAAGAAAAACCAACTTTTACAATTGTATAACACTCTTACTTGTTTAATGTGCCGAAATACTCAGAGCACCACATAAGAACCTTCTGGTTAGCAACACATTTCTTGTATTTTGTTTATATAGAATCAAAGAATCACTTGGGTTGGAAGAGACCTTTAAGACTGAGTCCATAGCTGATAATGTCTCACATGGTGGACTGCATCAGTACAAATACATTTGTCATATAAAATCCAAGGAAATTACACCACTGCTGTGCTAACTGAAGGCTATCTTTCAAATACTTCTTCCAGAGCCACCTTTACCCTGACATGATACAGCAGCTGAACCACAAACAGTGCTGGACTAGACAGCTTGCTTTCTTGTTCCCTTCTCACCCTACTCACCTGCCCCGTTCCCGTTTGCACTGGCCCCACTCTCCAAGGTATGCAAGCTCATTTACCTGTGCTTGTAAGCACCCCCCACACAATGTCTGACACAGGCCTTTGAAAAGCACCACAGCACATCGATAGCGTATCAATGATCTTTCCCACACAATGCAGTCAGCTTGTACATAACTCTAGTGAGGGAGTAAATAAAGCTCTAAGAATTTGTTTTCTTGATAGCAAGTATAAACAAACATAAAAAGTGTTCTTACTTTATATTATAAAGATGTATCAAGTACAAGAATGGTTTGTTACTTAAGAAAGGCCATGTATTTAGTTCATATATCAGTGAAACAGCATTTGCTTTCAGAATGCTAAAAACAAGAGTCATAAAAAAAAAAAATTTGTGTTAACTAAACCAGAGCTAGGCAGTGTATGGCACAAAAAACATGTATTACTGTGGAATGCCACCAATATGATTTTGTAGAAGGAAATTTTTATGTTAGACAGGACTGAATTTAATATATATTTCTGCTAGACTAATGAGGCAATCTTAGGTTAGAAAAAGGACACACAAAAAAAAAAATCTAGCCTTTGACTCAACTCTAATTAATACACATTTTACCTAAGCAGGAATAAACCAATTTATCTCAGTTGGAAAATATTATGGCCATTCCTTTGATCCCCTGGCATTACCCAGTTTTCCTACTCTCTGTATGGCAAGGGTAACACCACACTTCATCTTCAGCCAAACAACTGCCATCACTTCTGCTCTAAGCACAGGAAAACAGGTTGGAAGTGTCATGGTCTTCAAATTTGCAGAGATTTACAAAAAGTTCTGCTGAATAGTAAGACTACTACACCCAGGTAGTAGTTCATACTGACTACCAGGTAGTCAGGTTAATACTTTACCTTTGAAAACACAGGAAATGTTTTTGCAAAACCCTCTGTCTTTAAACTAATAATGAAGCTTTGAAGATCAAACCAATCTATCACTTGTTATAGATCTTCTTGTTTCTTCGGGAGCAATATTTGCATTTGCAAATGTAATATTGTTGCTCTCCTTTTGTTCTCAGTTGATGATCAACTCTAGTGATTGAAATCTGTGACTGTTATCATAAATATCTGTACACCTAAAGTAATATCTACTCAATAGGAAAAAACATAAATGCAGCAAGCTTCGTGGCACAGCAGGATTTTCATGAAAGTATTGTGACTGGTGAGAGACAGGACCACTTCTCTCAGAGTTTAATACTAACATGTGAAGTCACTGCAACAATTTTATAAGTTCAGGAAAATGTTGCACTCTAACACCAAATCCATGGTGGTACTGCATGGGCTTAAACAGTACCAAAATAGCCTAAGCATTTTTCTAAATAATTTTTCTGGGTACAAAACAACAGGAAATAATAAAGGAAAAGTGTAAACAAAGTGACTCTTATCTAACCTTCTACTTGTATTTACAAAAATGCTTGCATTTCTTCTATATCACAGCTATAGCATTGGTAACCTGATGCAGAAAACTATTTATGAAACAACTCAGTTCTGAGGAATTGCCTAAATGTTGCACTGTATGATACTTCAGGTATCATATTGCTAGCTTTTCCTCCTTTCTACCTACTGACCCTCAGATGGGTTAGAGCACTAAGTGGAAATTTAATTTAAACTTATTTCTGTCCAAGGGCTCTATTTCTCAGTGGAATATTTTATAAGAAACCTCTTTAAGATAAGATTGTTGCTTCTGAATCAATATTTTTATGTCAGGCATGATGAAATAGAAAACTTCTTTAGACTTCTTACCACAAGAGATACTAATTACTAGTACAATGTTTAAAGACTTTAGGTTTGCTAAAAAGGTGAATAAATGAACTTACGAAGCCAAACATAAACCTTTTCATTTGCTTTTAATTTTCAGCAGTGCCTTATGAAAAATGCAATGAACCATTATTTAAAAAAACTGCTCCTACTGAGTTGATAAATAAATATTAATGTGGTAAGAAGAAGTTATTTAAATAGTTTTCATAATCTAATTGTTATATGGTGTTGGAGTTTCGTGAATACTGCTAAGACTAGTTACCTTTTTACATGGGATTTAAAATTTCTAAGGCAGAGTTAGAGCCACACAAGATATGCATCCTATGATGTACATATTTCAATATTATTTTTAAGTAAGAGAAGGATCCTATGGCTTCTTATAGAACTTTATCTGATAACAATCCAGCTATTTTTGTGCATATACCTCAGAAAAGGATATAGATTGAAATCTAAAATTTGGGTAATTCTCATTACAGAAGACATTACAGGCACCGAGCAGAGTGCTACCACAATTCTGCAGTGAATACAACTGCTCCTGGGAGTAAGGAAAACACTTGCTCCCAGTCTGCTTATGCAGGAACTGGCTACTCCCAAAGCTCCTAGCTAGTGTAACTGTCACAACAGCAAGCTGCTTTAATACGTGTGACTGTTGCCTGTTAAAGGACTTCACCTTATCCTGGAAAGACAGGCTATCTGTGCTGATAAAGGCAAAGGACTGTCTTCTCTCTTCCCTTGAAACCACTAAGGCTTCTAGATTATAAGTATCAACTGGTCTGAGATTTCACCTGCATGGTTAATGAGTACATCTGAGAACAGATTCAACTGAGTGTTATCTACACTGATCTAGGTCCTGGGTACATGCCCAGACATTTATGGTGCCTAAGTTTTTATTATCATTATGCAATATTCTTGGTTGGTGATGACACAAAGATTTTAACAAAGTTAATCTTTCAGGATCAAACTCAGCTACTTGACTTTTAAATTAAAAGATTTTTAGCCAACAGACAGTGAAAACAGAAAAATATCCATGACAGAAAGGATATTTAGGATCTTACCTTCCCATCTTTCTTTCAAATAATTTATACTACTGAATACTAAGCGTTGACTCAATCACTCCTAATCTTGATCTATTCCTGTTATTGGTTATATGGCCTGGTTTGTGTCCTATTTAATGAACCCTTTTAATGGAAATTACAGAACTCATAATTAACTTATATTTGCGACTTTCCATGCTTCCAACAGACTACATAAATCACAGTGTGTTTTCTATAACTTGATTTTAAAAGCTTTAATCATGCACCATGAAGTAGACGCTGCACACAAACAATGGTACTTCTTACAGTAAATTGTACTGAGTCAAACATTTCAGAATTTATGTCACAAAACAATGTAACAAGTAACAGCTGAAGAGGAGCATTTTACCCAGAATAGTCTCATTGGAAAATACTTCTCACTAGCTTATTAAACAAGTTTACCATTAAAACAATCATATAATTTCCAACGACAAAAAGCTGCGCCGATTTAAAAGTGTGAAAGTAAATGCAGAGTATTAAGCAATATAAACCCCCCACAGGCACGTTCTCCTACTGCTTTCACTCAAGTTCATTTGAAACAGGTTAATGCCAAAGCAAAATAAGTCAAACAAATAAGGGTGGGTTTGCACTGGCTTAACTGAAACAGTGCTACTGCCTGTGTGAATGAAACGTGGCTGCTATGTCTAGTTCCTGCAGTAACAGCATATAGAGATGGGCTTTCTGTTTGGTTTAGTATTTAAACACAATTTAAACTTGATTTATGCCCATTTGGTTAAGCAAGGTGGTTTGAAGATTGGCTAATAAATGGAGTAAAAAAAAAAGTTAAAATAATCTTCGCTGTATCAATTTATTTTTTAAGATGTGCTCGAAGGACCTAGTGATCTCTGCACATTTTCTTGATGAAACCAATAAGCAAGAAGGGGACTTCTTGATGGCAGAAGTTATGTGAAAGAAATCAAACAAACTTTTTTCTTTTTAAATTAGGAAGAAAACCAGAGCATTGTTGAAATAAAGACTCCAAAATATCCATAAAGGAGAATGTTTTGGAACATTCCCTTTGCTTGTCTTCTTCCCTGCCTGCCAGCACTGGCTTATCATTATCCTTGCATTGATACCTTTACTTGCATCCCAAGACATGGGTCTCTCTCTGGGTTCTTTCAATGTTTTGAGCAAAACTTTTTTCTTAAAAATTTAGAAGACTTTCTTAAAGAATTTAAACATCTCCTTTGGTATTTTACTTTCTCCCTTTGGGGCTATATTCTCTTTATTAGACTTCAGATATCAGTTACACTTGGGGTTAGATATTCACCCATTTCTGTCTGTCGGGGAACCAGAGTGTAGTACTGATCACACTCTGTTTGGAAGAGGATGGTTCCAGACTGCCTGCTTTCCAGAAGGATGCAGTGGTGTCACTACTCAAACACAGATGTGCTGTGAAGTATGAAGCATTATCTGCTTCCAGAACATAATAATGAAATTACCAGCTGCTTTGCCAGTATGAAAAAACCAAACTGTATGACAATCATATAATTAAACAAGTAACACAAGCTAAAAAAGCACAGAAATCTTGGATGCCCTTTTCATGCTTTTTAAAACTCTACCTAGGAAGCCAGTTTACTACTGGTCAGAAGAATATCTGAGCAACAAGGTCTTCAGGCAATATTCAAGACACAGAAATCATGGAAACACATCTTCAAATCCAGCTTATTATCAAAGCTGACAGTATTATATTCATCAGCTTATACAAAACCAAGAAATCAATGACTCAGTTATGGGTCATATGCACATTCAAGTGTAGCCCAGCTGCCAGCGAGGTTCTGAAAATTTTACATTTTTGTAGGAGTAGATTACAAACTTTTAATTGCAAATAACAAAGCCATACCAAAGACATTATCTAATCAATCTTTTATATTATGAAATTAGCTATTTTTTATTTTGGAAGCACCAATACAATCTGAGAGAATAGCATATGTTCAGTACCCAATGCAGAAAAAAAAAAAGAACAATATTAAACAGAAGTCTTGCCAGTCACACTTTTTTGCTCCCCTTTACAAATGTTAATGTAAAAAAGTATGTTTTTATTAAATATATTTAAATGTTTTGGGTTAAAGTCCCTAAACTTGTTGAAGAGAGTGCTTTAAAACCTTAAGTACTAAAAACAGAGACATACTTATATTTCTTATGGTTTCAAATATGTAGAATGAAATTCAACTTCAGAGAGAGGCATGGTGCCAGCAAATTATACACTTTCATTAGAAGGGTGGGAAAAAAGGCAGGGCTAACACACAAAAGAATGGGGTGCAGCACTCAAACAGAAAACATATTCTTCCTGCATTTACTCCAACACATTATCATATGCAGGAACACCGCTACTTTAATCACATACCGGTTTGATCTAAGCATTTTGAATTAGGTTACCATCAAAATATTTGCTACCTCTTTACTAATACCACTATTACCATTGCTCAGATGGCTTTTCACAGCGTCACTCCCTCTAGTGGGTAAGACACAGCTTATATGAAAGCCTCAATTTTCATACAAGGGAGCAATACTCCTGCAGCGAGACGAAGAGCAACCAACCACACTGACTACAGCACAAACCTTCTACCATAGCTGTAAGGAGAACTACTACTTCGTTCTGACCACTAGAAAACGTGTTTTTACCAGCCCAGTTGTTTGCCCTTGCTTACCCAAGTTTTCCAGTGGCTAAAAAAGTACAATGAATGGAAATAGTGTGGCAGCAAGAAGCGCATTTACTTTCATTGCTTTCGTTGCCAGCAGAACAGTACTTCTGGTTCTCAGCTCAACAGAAGGTTTTGCCTGCCTTCAATTATTTTCACAAATCTGATTTTTCCTTTGCATACATTAAACTCAAGTAGTATTAAAATCCTGTCAAATAACTTGATTACTCTATTTGAATACTTGCTTGACAAACCCAACTCCAGAAACACTAAAGCATGGCTTAATGTTTACAAGAACTCATTTCAGCAAATCTTACTGCATAATCACATCATGAAGAAAAGGACAGAACTCAAGCATGTACATGGATTTTCTTTGACTGTTAGAGATATAAAACCTGTATAGCTAACGGAACTACAGAATACTGCCAACAGGGAAACAACAGGAAGAACAGGTCAATACAAAGCAACTTCTTGTATGCATTTTTCTCTAGGTATTACCTTCTAATGTATAATTATTACTTTCTAATGCAATTAATTTAATGAAGTAGCTTAAAAACAGCCCAGCACAGGTCTGCTGCAAATGATGTTGCTAATTTTTCAAAATAGGAATGACTTTCAACTGATAGATATTTTAGTCTGATTGATTTCAGTTATAACCCAATCCTAAGCCATGAGATGCCTTCAGCAAAGGACAACCACTCTCATTTACAGCAAATTAAGGTGCTCAGCAGTTCACAAATTGTTAATCTTAGAATAACATACCAAACTTCAAATTATTTGATAAATTTTAAATTACTGTAATTTACTCTGATGAGTAAATAGTCCACTGAACCACACTGCAGAGAAAATGACTGGCAACTGCGTTACTTGCAAGACTGTTACCGGAACAAAATTGTCAAGAAACACATTTCTAAGAAAGTGACATTTTACAAAAAGACAAAGGCATATATTTTCCACTAAAATCTAATGCTGCTGTCACCAACAACCCAACAAAAGCTACAGCTACCTAAAATGGAAATGAAAATGTAATGTATGGAAATATTCTCTTACAAAATCTCCTTAGGCTTCACATGTATTAATGTATTAGTTTGCAAACATTAAGATCAAAGGCAAAGCAACAAATACATCCTAAAAAGTTTTTAGTCAGATTTTTATTAACGATATACAAGTAGCAAGGCATAAAAAATTAATATGTTCAAGCCTTGAAATGTCAAGTGTAATGATCTCTAGCTCTGCTTACCTCCTTTGCTTTTTGTTTCAGTCTAGCTTGCTCTGGGTCTTCTTGCCTTGAGCGACTCTACATGTTTAAAAAAAAAATGGGGAAAAAAGGTTAACAGATGGTTTAAGAACCCCTCATCTGTTGCAGTAAGTTAAAAAATAGCAAGGAAAGGGGAACAGGATACAAGGTGTCAACGATGAGATGCTTAAATTCATAGAAGTGCAATTTCAAACCCATAGGCCTCACCCAAAGACTGTTAAATATTCAGCTGTAAATAAGATATATCCTAGATTAAAATCAAACCCCCCAAAACCCTATGTTTTTGTCACTGCTTAAGTTTCCATACAGGTTTAGATTTCAATTATTTAATACAAACAAATTCAAGCATCCGAGAGTAGAAAGGATACCCTTTCCATTATCTGATCCTTTCATCACAGTCCTCACAGTTACTTACTTCAAAATAATCTACTGTTTGCAACTATTTCAGCTTTTGGTAGAGACTGTGAAGAAAAGAGTTGTAAAGTCACCCTCCCAAACAGTAAATCTTCCTGAGAAAGTTGTTTCTATCCGTATGAGATTAGTTTGAGTACAGCACAGAAACACATATACATTAAACACATTCATGCACTGCCAATACTAATGCTGTGATTTTAAAACTGGAGAAATCTCACCAAATAGCAACTTCTGTGCTTTTGTTCATACACTGCAGCAGTAGCTCTAAAGCCCCATTCAGAATAACTGTTTAATTGCAGTAACATTCCACTCCAGCACATTTATTCAGACACAGACTGTTCTACAACCATACGTTAAAACTAGTAAATTCTTATTTATGCTCACTAAGCATAATAAAATTGATGGAATTCAAAAACAAGAGGGAGGGGAAAATATGTGTTATACTATAGTTGCATGATTGGTCAGTACTCAGAAAAAGTTGCATAAAAAGTTTTAAGAAGCTGCAATAAAATTTGAGACATCCATGGAAAACCTGTTCCTGACACCTGGAAAATGTAATTGCTTTATTTTAGTATTTCTTTGAGATTTATACTGATATAATCCACACAGCTCCTAATGGAATATCTATGCCCTCTCCCACCTATCTTTCTCTGCCTTTCTATACTGAAGACTTGAAAGAGTATTAGCTTGAAAACTTACATATGCTCAGATTTTTTCCTGATGCTTTAATTTTTCATAACATTCAGTTCAGAAGTTAAAAACCCACGAAGAAAGCCAAAAGGAGACAGTTTTTAAGGATAAAGGGACAGGTAATATTGTTCATACACCTGGAGAGAGCCTTGACTATCATCTGGCAGACAGGGTATCAATGACACAGAATTCTCTATCAATTTTCCTGTCAATTTTTTCTTTAACTGGGATTATTTTTTTCAGCAAACACAGCAGACCTGTAAGACACACTGATGAAAAAAGCATGGCCAAATTAAACAATAATGAGATTTGTAGAAGATGTGCCTCTTCCACTGTACACATCAGCTTCACCTTCCAGCGCCACCTACTAGTGATCTGATGCCCACTAGCACAAAAGGCAGTTAGACAGGATAGTGTCTGGCACAAAGTAATGAGAAATTAAAATCTGTAGATAGCAAATGATCACATTAGATTCCCATGCTGTAGTTGGGCCAACCAAGAAAGAAACACCTACAGAGACTGAGATTCCTTCTAACTGCTGTGGTCAGACAAAAGGAAAAATTTAGAACATCTCATCTATAAGCAAACCTTTAAAGAACAAAAAAGCACTTCATGAAATATTTGGATCTGCCACAGAGCTGGGAGTCTGCTCAGCAGAACAATCACTAAGAACTTGATTATATTCATACCTGTTAGGTTACAAAAAGCCCCAACCAACAACTCATTCAATGATTTGCTTCTCTAGGAGATGAATTTAGCTAAGTATTCATAAACTGAGCTGAATTAGGTCCTTGACTCTGTCATTTTGTTATGACAGTTCAGTCACTGTGTGCCTCAGTTTCTCCGATATGATACATGGAAAAATCTTACTTAGCTTTTTCATGAGTTTTGATGATAAATTTATAAATGTGCAATGAACTTCTATTGCTTTCTGAGTCTCACAGTGAAAGCAGTACAAAAAAACAAAGTGTTGTTGTAACACTAAGAAGCTGAACCATTTGCCAAATGCAAAGTACAAGTTAAAAGTACTTCAGCTTAAGGAGAAAGCAGAGCGTCCTGGGAGAATCAAGCTCAGACTTCTAATATTGTTACCAAGTTTCTACAAGAAAGTAATAGAATCCTGGAAAATATACCAGATCTGTGTTGTTTGGGGATACTGTAAGAAAATTTAAAAAGAAAGAGATGTAAAGCAACATTGTAATTTCCTTGACTCCATAAGTGAAGGAAAAATTCTGAAAGTGCTAAAGATTAAAAAAAAAAATCATGTTTAAAAGTTGGGGCTATTTTTTTCCAGAAACTGATCAAATAAAAGTAGACCTGCAGGTTCAGGATAATCTGAAAAAGCAGACCCAAAAAGCTGGCAAAAATCCCCAAATGTGTGCATACCACCAGCTCATTCACAATAAAGTGAGCTCAGGCTAGCTCTTCTTTCAAACACACAGAGTTCTAACTTTACACTGAATGTGTCATTACTGGTATAAGTAACACTAAATTAATGAATTTAACTGTCATTTTCTGTTTCTATAAAAATCTATACATTTTAATAGATTTTTTACTAAACAGACTAAGGACAAGAAACCTTCCTGTTGACTACTATGTCAGTTTGAAAATCAGTAACCTTCATAAATAAAATCATCTGCATACAGAGGCTAAAATGTGTTAAAGGAAAAGTATAAAGACTATTAATTCTTCACTTTACAATCTAATGTAAATTATAAAAGCTTCTTTAATGCCAATGCAACACAGATTAACGCAAATGTAAGCAAATGAAAATGTCAAGCTTAATAGAGGTGCCTAGACAAGCTTTAAAAATGTCACTGTCTTCTCTTTACACTCCATTCCACACATGAATATCTCTTCCTTCTTCAGAAGTCTGAACTATTTTGCTGCTGTTCAGCTCTTGTAGTGCTTGTGTATGTATCACTATTTTTACTCACTGAATATTTTACCATTTTACAGTCAATTTCATCCAGCTACTGACAAATAATTCCTAGTTCTTCTTAATTCCAGTATAACTTTTTCTTCAATGTCTTATATTTTGTCTTCCTTTCTCCTCTTCCTCTAATGTCCAAACCTTAATATGCTGCATCTCACCTGTTCTGTGAAATGTGTTTTTCCAAAATGTTTTAATGCACCAATTCCTCTTTCCTCTAAAGCTTCAGAAACACCCACCAGTCCCAGACCCCTCCCCAACTCAAATGCTTTCAAGGAGTTTATTACAACTCCTTTCCCCTCCCCTGGCTATTCTTTATGTCTAGATCTGTAAAGAAACCCGGGTTTACGTAATGTGTATTCATGTTGATGAATAAACACCTTTAGAAGCAAGCTAGCTTCCCACAATAATTTTAGAGAAACCTAGGACTGATCCTAACCAGATAACATGCTTTTACCTACATTAAACTGTCTCCTACTGAGAACTTATTCAGCAAACCAGGTTTGTTAACATTTCTCCCAAACATAAACTATTTTTATTAGACCAGACAGCCTGATATTTTAATTGTTAAGAATGAAACTGCTTTATGTTAGAGAACTTGCTATCTTATTTATCTCAAAATTGCATAGATCATATTAGGTCTATGGAAATATCAGACTTTGAAAGTATGAAAAACAGCATATGTTAAATGTGTATTCAAAACACATTAGAAATATGGGGTTTCATTTACATGTTACCAAACTCTCTAATGTTCCAAACCTCAGCTTTTCCCCTTGCTTGCGTTAAGGAAGAATGCCACAAAAATAGACACCTGATTACACATGTAACAGTGTAGTTTTAAGAAGAGGATTTTGTTATTTCCTAGGATTGTCTTAAATTTGAAAGCAACAGGATTTAAAAAACAATATCTACAATTCATGTAATAAAAATCATTTTTGCATATTTTAATGCAAATTGAATACTCTGTGTGTCTATGCAAATGGACATGCCAGTTCTGATGCATTGATCATTATTAGTCAGCATTTTCTTGTAATTCAGAATGTCAAAACTGCAATGTTGTTACATTTAGTCCCACTAACAAAACAAGTTATGAAATTTATAATAATTCTGAAGTCTCAGTTTTTTGAACTTGTGTTACAAAATGTCTTACAAGTTCTCTCCTCCTAAATATATCTCCTGTGTTCAGCAATACCTGATACCAGCTAAAGCACTTACAGGTCTACTCTCTTCCCAATACATATACTAAGTCTTTAATGCTTCAAATTCATCCTTTTTCATTAAATAAAGTTAAGAGTCGCAACTGCAGGTGCTGTACTATTGAGAGCCACTGCTGTGCCAACAGTTCCAATTTTAAACCTATTTTTCCCCATTGATGACATTAGAACTTCACCCACGGCTGTACCAGCTTATAACTTTCACTTTTAATTAAAGAAATTAAATTGGCAACATGAAACACTTTGCTTTCACATTAGCTTTGTTAATAAAAAGTGAAAGTTAAAAGCAGCATAGCTGAGGGTAAAACCCTATTCAGAACTACAGCGACAGCGAGGTGGAATGCAAGAGTACAGGTCTACAAAAAGATTTACTTTAAAATCATTAAAATTGAAGTAACAAAATTCTAAAAATTCAGAAAATTAGCTCAACACAATAATTCCCTCTTTGCTCTCCTCTCATCAGAAGTGAGTTATAAGTTTCTGCTCAGAGTGCTCATCTCGGAGAAGGCTGCATTCCATCCACTGCACTCTCAGAAGAGCGGGAAGGGCTAAATTGGCATGACGAGTGAGCTCACTGGCTCAGAGAGGCAGCCCCTTCAGTAATGACAGGACATGTGTGAAGGAAAGCTGCACTGCCAAATTTCAATGATCTCTCTCCAATAAAAAAGCCCTTCAGCCTGTAACACTATCAAATCACTCTCATCCATAAATACTAATTAACATTGCGAATAACACTAAACATGATTTTCCATTTCCTTATGCAATTATTTGGTTTTACAGAATAGGTCCTGCTCTGATACTCACATTTAAGACCCCAAAACATGGCAGGTTTTTGCCACTAATACAGAAGACTCAAAACAGTAGATTAACAGTATATATTAGAAAGTAAATGTCAAAATTATTTTGTTATTAATCATGCATTTAGCTAGTTTGAGCAGATGAATTAACGCAGCATTTAACATGATCCACTTTATCAGATTATAAAAGTATTGTTATTTAATTTTCTGAAAACAGGGACAACCAATGCTATTTCTTTACTGCAGAAAGCACCACTCAATAAAACAATTCAGAAAAAAAACCAAATCAAAAAACCCCCACCCAAACGTCAGACTCCTTCCTCTCCTGCTGCCAGAAATACTTCCATTACTAGCCCAGAACAAAAACCTCATGCAATTTGACACACACAGCTGCATTTTCCAGGTTTTGGAAATAGCTATGAGGAAGATATCTTTTGCTATAGCAAGCCCTGTACTTTGGGTTTCTGCTGGGTTGGGGATTTTTTTGTTTGGTTGGTTTAGTTTCTTTTTTGTTTTGTTTTGGTTTAGGTTGGGTGTTTTTGAATGTCCAGACAATACACACCATGTCAAATGTAAAGGTAAATTCCTGAAGTTATTTTAGTCTGGCTTTTGACCTTTCTGCAGTCTTAAGACTTTCTTAGCTCTTCGTGCTATTTCCCATACGAGCCAGAGACAGATACGAGATCTCTGCTTATGCACACACATGGGAACAACAGCCAGTGGGTTCTTACTGGGAAAACAAACGGGGGCAAAAAGTTGACTCTGCCAAATATTTTTCCCTTAGAGAGACTGCAATCTACATTATGTGTTTATTTACAAGATGGCCCCCCTCATTGAGCCATTATTATTTTATCCCATCATTCGTGTATCAGGAGGATAACCCAGAATTCACAGCAGCCAAGGCAGCTGCAGTCTCTCCCTGTACAGCTTCTGTATTTGACACACATCACCTGGATGTCTGCAACAGGAGCTGTTCCAGCAGCAGAACGTGACTGGATCCCACTTTTGGGGACCAATGTGTCTTTAAACATTTCTATTATAAAAGAATCACTAGGAAGTAAATTAGAGAAATGTGGCCATACATAGGTGCAGATATGCATACACATGGCATACACATGCAATGCAGAACATGATGCAGAGGTCCTCGAGGCACAGCACATCGTGCTAGCTCCTGAATCAGTGTAGTCTTGGTTTCAAATTTTAGGTTTTTAATTAAGAGACTGCATTGTTACTATAGCATATCTTATGAATTTTCCCTTCCTATCAAGTTTGTCTTCCCCCAAACTATATCACTGGAATGTCAGCAGTAGTCATTATTCTTCTAGCTTGTGGTATGAAGTTTCTATTTCTCAAGTATTTCACAGGGATGAGATGTAAATTTTTCTAATGTTCTCTCAGTTATCAGGACAAATAATACCGCTGTTTTGCTTTAAAAATACTCTAGTTGCTTCACAATTATATTTAACTTGGATTGTGACTTTTCTCACAATCACATCCTACTGTAACAACCAAGATTACGGTGGCAGATCAGCCAGAACACCAGTGTCAAATATTTTCATATCTCCTCCTAAAGAAACGAACTCACTACCCAAAAGAACTGCAACAACCATCAAACCTGACACTTTCTTTGACCATAATTTACGTAACTTTCTTATCCCTTACTGAATTCTAATGCAGAATTTGAAAACTGGTTTCAAGGCTTCCCAAAGTCTCATGTTTTCATTTACATCTATTTTCATCATATTTTCAATTGTTTAATATCATCCGTGGTTTAATACCAATTCCCAAAGCATTTTCTTCATTATCTTATTCTTTGTCATAACCTGGGCTTGGACTGTTAAAAAGGCTCCAAAGCATAAGTAATTAAAATTTACACTGCAAGTTAAACCTGTTTATAACCCTCTGTAACACAAAACAAATAAGATACCACTAACAGGCAATTCTGAAACTTTTCATACAATTATTCTGCTGAGCAACTTTAAAAATCTATTGCAAAATACTGTGACCAAGCATGCACAAGGTAAAAGATCACTCTGTCTAAAAGACACATTAAGAAGCTGCAGTTACATATGAAGGAAAAAAAATCTGGGTTTTAAATGTAAACGTTTATTGGAAAAAAAGCAGAAACAGACATTTCATTTTAAAGACTAGAAAACCTGGGATTTTAAACACACAACACTATCAAGTGTTCATCTTTGCACAGCGGGCATTTCTGTCTCCAGAGCAGGTTTAGTCATTAGGCACTTCACAGACACAAATATCAATCAGCTGGCCACAAACAGACAAGAAATGGGTACTGCTCTTTATCACAGGTTATCAGGGCAGCTGGGGCAGACTGAACTGCGTCCCTTTAATAAACGTGACATTACAACTACTCCATCCTTTACACAGACTCAGGTCTCCTTAGACACCCAGGCAAGCAGAAGAAAATAAATCCTAATGTACCTAGGAAACCAGAATGAAGACCCAATAGTTTTTCTGTTAATGTAAAGGTAGTCTTGCATTTGAGCAGCAATCTAGAGTCTAAAGAAGTCATGAATGATCTGCTTTCATTGAAGCATTTCATGTGTATATGTTATATATGTTGGGAAAATTAAAAATGCAAACAATTGTAAATTAAGAGTGAAAATGACAGATTAAAGTAGCCAAACTAAGAAACAAATTTCTGAAATAAGGATAGTTTTCTTTAAAAAAAAATAAAATCTCTCTGAATATTAATAACACAAATCACAAAGCTGAACGTTACAAATTGAGCAGAGTTGTTTTGTATAATCTATTCAGAATATACAATAAACAATTCAATGAAAATGCAAATGCTATGGAAATTGATAAATGTATTTCAGATTGATATTATGTAATAACAACAGGAGATTTAGCTGTACCTGTATGCTCTTCAAACAATATTTTCTTAGTTGGCTTTACTGCATGCACGAAAATTCAGTCTTCTAAAATAAAGTTACAAAGGACGAGGCCAGAACTACTAATAGTTAACTGAGGACAGGCATGAATTATTTAAATAATATATAGAGGTGTCCAGAACACCAGAGACACACAGAATTTAAATTAAACTAAAAAAAATAAACAGAACTTTAAAACAAAAAATAGTGATCCTAGAAAGTCAAGAATTCAAATCATATAAAAATATTCATAAACATTTACTGAATTGTGCTTAAAAAATCACAAGCATTGGCTGTGATTTTCAAATGTCACAGAAACCCTGACATCCATTATTTCACCAAGTCACTTGGAAAGTCTTAGCCATAGTCTCCTATATTCCCAAGAACTTACTGAAATTAGAGCTGTATCTTGAAAACACAAGAACAACCATTCATGTTGGTCTGGAGTGGTCACAGGTAAAATAGCATTACTTAATGAATTAAGACATGATGTCACAACAAAAGTACCTTTTTTTTTGTAAGAAACAAAATGTGTTCAGTAAACAATTTTCAAGAAACTAAATAATTGTTTGAAGGCTATGAATTGTTTAGTTAGTTTTTAAAGAATAGACTAAACCAGATACCTTGGCAGCCTTTAGCAAGATTTCCCTCTCTTGTTCATCTTTCCTTTGCTTTTCTAAACGCTCCAACTGCTCAAAAAACTTTAACTGTGATCGGACATCTGTAGCTTGTTCATACCATTCATCATCCTGTAAAATAACAATGTTTTACAAAAACATGCATTTTCAGCAAGACTATTCATTTTTACAAAAGACTATAGGTATTATACATAAAATCTTTCCCCTCTACTACCAATTAAAAAAATCCTTTTTTTCTTTAAACTCAGAGGAATGAAGCAACCTATGAATAGCAATGTAGCCAGAATCGTGTTATTTAATATCTAAGCAAATTCAAAAGCAAGGATTTATTTATCAGGACCAGAGATATCAAAGAGTTAAAAAAATAAACCCAGATTTACTGATTAAAACCCCCTAAGATGCTTAACCTACTGAACAATCCCAGACATTGGATATAATGCTGGTTATAAAACTGCAGTTCCTGTATTTGTACTCATCTTGAACAAGGAAGACTTGATGCAGCATTAAAGCTAAAATCTCAGTTCAAAATAAGCTTCTAATTACAATTAAAATAGTAAGCTTTATGACAACTAGGAGCTTGCAAGGTTTCCTAGTACCCAATTAACAATAAGAATTTGACACAAGCCATGTGGGGAACATTGCCATGCTCAGAATGTCAGTCAGGAAACTGTCAGTTCTTCATATTACTTTTATCTCATTTATCTGCTAAATATTTTCCTTTCTGGTGGCAATACTATGAAAGCAAAGAAAACTATTAATCAAAAAATACACAGAAGACAATGAAAAAGCTATGGTTCAGAGACATTATTTTTTTCCAAGAATATGTTAAGATATTATTTTAAATGCATCTTTGCCTTAACACAGACTAAGCACAGCTAAAGAAGGAAGGAAGAATTTAACACCAATGAAGAATATTGGAAAGAAACAAAGAGATTTCACTTTTAGTCCGATAGATCCATTAATTTCAAGGAAGGGTGTGAGTGTAGGTAATACACAGACATCATGGCCCCTTATCTTTTAAATACGGTTTTGTTTTGTTTTTTTTCTATCTCAGTAATGTTGATTCTAGTTGCAGATCCCAAACATTTTTTTTTCTTGTAAATGCCACCTTACTTAGTCCAAATGTGACTCAGGTTTGGGAAATAGATAGGCAGAGATACAGCCCAAAGCTGTTTGACCAAGCTTTCACTCAAGGAAAGCAAACAAGAAAACCAAACTCAAGCAAAATAACCAAACCAGAGCTACTCAATGTAGATATATAAAAATCTAAGCACAACTTAAACACAACTAAGGTGATTGCCAACTTGCTTTCACACCAGTTTAACAACTATTAGGATCTTTCATCAAAAAAGATATTTCATACTTATTAAGATGTTTATTTTAATTTGAAACGGGTTTGCAGATTTGTATTTAAATTTTCCCCAGTTGAAGATATTTAAATAGTTTCAATTTTCTCCAAGAATACAATCTGTAACAATGCCATCAGAGTTGTGTTTTATCTTTCCATGTTCTTTTTAAAGACAACATAATTGTTTAATTACAGTGAAGAATTTACAGCCAAATTCTTTCGTTGTTGGTTTAAGACAAACTGGTAGCTTTGGTAAGACATCAAGGACATTCGTAGTTACTACAGGTTCCTATATACTCAAAGAATATCGATCCAATCAGTGGATACTCTGATCAGAAAAAGGAAGATACCAGGAATCAACAGTCTTAGCTGTAATCCACGAGCAGAAATAGCTTAACAGATGCTCAGTGCTAGACACTTTAGCACTGAGAGATGGAAACATAATTCTACACACAAATTCTATCACAGAGGAGGGAGGCGATAGATCTGGCAAGCAGTGCTATCATCCCACCAAGTAGACAGACTTGCAATTGAGACATGCTTCGCACACAGAATGGACACAACACACCCACCACGAGTGCTATGAAAAAACTGTCCCACTGCACGATTCTGTAAACCACAGTACCGTTCTTTGCACTTACTTTGTATGATTCCATTCGGTGCTGGGTTATCACTGTTACTTTTTCTATCACCGTTCTTAATCTGTTTTGTGTTGCATGGGAAATAAAAGTAACCACCTCAGCTGGCACATCAGTAATTCCTAGTTTTTTAGCTAAAGCAAAAACAAAACAAAACAAACAGTATTAGCTTACCCCCCCGCATAAAACCCTCAAACCCCTAAAAGAACATAAAATTGTAACTTAATTTTTCTGAAGAGAAAAATCCATGACTGTATGTAGCTTTGGTGATACATTCATGACCCCTCAAAAAGAGGTGTGACTACACTTTAAAGTCTGAAAGAGAAATCAAAGCTTTTTTTTTTTCATTTAGAAATCATTTGAGAAATTTACTGAAGACATATTTTAAAACAAAGCATAACAGATTATGAGGCAAGTTCTGCTATCGGTTCTTCTACAAAAGAAAAAGGAGTTCCTTTCTTTTCAGAAGCATTAGTGCAGATTAAACTAGCTGCCAGTGGGATGAGGCTGCAGCTCAAAGCATACTGTTGCATACTGCAGCCTACACTATTGGCATACTCTTGATAATTAAAATTATTTAGGAGAAAAAACCCTACCTATCAATTGAATATGAGGAAATAAATTCATATTGACAGTTATTTTAAAAGACCAGTTGCCCCCCAAACACTGCTAAAAGATGCATTCTTAGTTATTTGGACATTTGATTCTTTGTGCTGAGTTTATACAAAAAACTGTCTAGAGTCCAATGCATCGATATATTTGAGAAAACACCTAAGGCACAGAAAGAAGAATATGGGTAACACTTAAGAATTCCTAAATGCATCAAAATGGTTACAAAGTATTGGATATAAGTTTGTAGGTATGCGAATATACATACTAATCTAGGCTACAGTTCTACAAAGACACATGTGCAAGTAGTTCTAGTTTGAGTTTTCTGGATAGAAAACTGCACACACTTTACATATAAAAACACGATCAGCAGTAGCATTTTGTGTGGATATTGGATCTGACCCACCGTAAGACAGTCAACACCCTGATCACAGTGAACCGTTTTCCTTTCAAAAGGTCTGTGGATATGTTTGTGAAATGCTAACGGCTACGCAGAGCACTGTGAGAGATTTGTTTGAGAATATTCTAGGCAGTGTTTCCCGAGTGGGTAACTCCAGGAGTAACCCCCGTCTGCGGGCGGGCTCCCCGAGCAAACACGAACCTGAGAGGCGTACAAGCAAGTGCGTTTTGTGAAGCATTCCTATCTTTTCCTGGCCAAAGTCAGAGCAAGAAACCATCACACGTCTAAATAATGAAGCCGAGCAAGTGAGCAGTGGTCTTACATAGATGTATACTTCTGTTATTTTAGCGAAGTGATCTGAGACGAACTGGCAGCGTTCAGCATCACCCTGGGCTTCTGTCAGGACCGGGCTGGGGCCGCTCAATCACGGCGCGAGCGGGCGGGCCCCGCCCCCGCCGGCAGGGGGCACACTCCGCCCGCCCAGAGCGCGGGAAGCCGGAAGCGGCGCGGCCCGGAGCGGGAAGGGCTTCAGAGCCGGGCTGTGGGCCTGGCTCCCACCGCCGGGGCGAGCGAAGCCGTCACGAAGGGCCTGCGCTTCCCTCCTGCCGCTCCCCCCGGCCTCGTCTCTTCCTGGTGTTTTTTGATCTGCAACGTCTATTGAATTGTGTATTGTGTTACATCACTAGAGCACATCGTTCCCACACGCCCCAGAGACGAAGTCTCTGTGTCACCCATTTCCGTTATTAACTTTTTTAATGAGTCTTTGAAGTCGTTATCTCTCAAACCAACTTCAGCCATCACCGACTCCATACTGCACACATTACCTTAAGGATTTTAGCAATATGTATATACGCTTTTTAACCGATCCTTGCTTTATCGCTAAAAATAAAATTAAAATCTTTCTTGGTGCCCAATTTGTCTTCTGTAATAGAAGTGGAACTCCACAGAAGTTGCTGAGAGCCGAACATGTAATGGAAAGCAGACATACGCGTTAAGATCCCGATGCCGCAACAGTTACTCATGCAAATTAAGCCCTTGAAGTCAGTCAGGGTATTCGTATCAGCAGGAGCTATTGTGTCAGCCAGACTTGCAATATCAGGACCTATTTGAGCATGCATCATTTTATTATGCAAACATGTGTAAGCAAAGCTATCAATCAAAAACCTCTAGTCTGAAAGATAAAATGCTTCTAAGAAGGGAAATTTAATTAACCAGTATCCAAAAGAGAGGTTTGAGATGGAAAATTCTGCCGAGTATTCTAGGTAAGGGTATGAAGGAATAATTGTTAACATAGTGATTCTTTGAATTTCATCACTGTAACTACAGCTACCCAACTTCCCTGAATATACACAATCCTTTCATCATGAAGGGCTATCTCCATCTTGGTTTTTTCACAATAAAGGTTTTCCTTAATTTTAAAGGACTTTTGTTGTAAGTAAATTCAACTATTATATGGCTTGTTCTACTCACTCAACTCAGTCCATTCCCAGAGACACCTAGTTCCTAAAGATTCTTGTCTTCCACCCTCTGCAACACCCCAGCATAACTTTCTCCTCCTGAAATCCCTTGACACAATATTCTCAAGTACAGAAAACTACTAAAAGATAGTCCCTCAGGAGTCTGTCCTGGGACTAACCCTTTTTAATACCTTTCCCAGTGACCTGGCAGGGGAGACACAAAGTGCCCTTCTTAAGTTCACAGACTTGATTCATCACTCACCACAGTGATTGGTGTAAAGGGAAGGGCCATCAGAAGCTTCAGGTAATATAAGAAGGACAAATGCAAAGGACTGCATCTGGGAGGACTCTCTGCAGCAATACAGACTGGCTACCAGAAAAGCAACATGGGGGGAAAGCACATGAGATTCTGGTGAGCAGTAGGCTACCATCCTGGCAACAACAAAGACTAACAGCATAGAATCACAGAATATTAGGAGCTGCAAGAGACCTCGAAAGATCATCCAGTCCAACCCCCCTGCCTGAGCAGGATCATCTCGAGTAGATCACATAGAAACGTGTCCAGATTGGTCTTGAATGTCTCCAGAGAAGGAGACTCCACAACCTCTCTGGGCAGCCTGTTCCAGGGCTCTGTCACCCTCACAGTGAAAAAGTTCCTCCTTACATTAAGATGTAACTTCCTATGTTCCAGTTTGGAACCATTTCCCCTTGTTCTATCACTGGCCACAGAGGATCGTATCGACAGTGAAATAGTAAATCAACAGCATACCAGTACATCGAGGGAAGCAGTAATTTATCTCCACTCTTATACTGTCATTTTTGGGCTGCTCTGTGCAAGAAAGACTTGGAAAAACCCAAGTCCAGGGAAAAGTCACCAAGATGGTTATGATGTTGGAGCACATGACCTACATGAGGAGAAGCTAAGTGTTTTTCATCCTGGAGAAGACTTAGGGAAAAGGTTATTAAGAAGATGGAGCCGGATTCTTTATTGAGGATGTCTGGAAGAAGAATGAGAAATAAATTAATAACCTGAAAGAGCAGAGGTTCTGACTGGATATAGAGAATAGTTCTTCATTATGAAGATTAATTAAGTACTAGAACACTTTACACAAACAAGCTGTAGACTCTCCCCCCAGGTTTGTAAGACTCAGCCAAGACAATGTCCTAAGCAGCCTTGTCTGAATTTAATGTTGACCCAGCTTTGAGCAGGAGGTTGGATTTGACGAACACTCAAGTTCTCCTCCACCCTGAACAACTCTACGACCACTGACCTCTAGCGTAGCTCCAATTTCCTCCCATATCATACAATACCCTTAGTTTTCTTATAAATCTATGATCTCCCCTGACATGTCTCACAGTCCATATCTGTCCAGTTTGATAGCTGGGCAGAGTCAGCTCACTCTGAGCACAGCCTGGCCAGTCAGTACAAATGGCAGACAACCAGACAGAAAAGCAATGCAAAGGGAAAACTGGGTGACTTCCCCCCTCAAGTGGGACACATAGAGGGGCTATTTAGCTGCTTATACATCACTGGATTAAAAATCTAATCTGAAATGAGAGAAAAAGAAGGTGAAGACACTGTTTGATCACATAAGGCTAGCTTTCCTTGGCGAAAAGGCTAAGGAAGAAAGAACATGAAACAAATATCCCAAGAAATGAATTAGTGTCAAGAAATCAGACTACAAAAAAGGCAAAAGTATAAAATTTTTAAAAGTCAACTTGTCATGCACAACATTCATCGTGTATAGAAACATCATCATGTCTTCTGTGCTCTAAACTACTTTAGCCAAAATCCTTTTAGCATAGGATGTCAGGAGCAGGGCACATTCCAAGCTGCATACTATGTGAAGATTTGGCAGGCTCCTTAAATACTTGGATTGTACTTGGACAAGGATGGGAAAATTAACAGTGTGTTCCTGAAACAATAATCTCATATACACTTGGAAATACTATCTTTGTTATACTTTCATAAACAAGCCACACATACAACCATATTGATCTGCTGACCTAAGTTCCAATACCATTGTTTAGAGATTGTTGCTTTTTTTTCTTTCTTTCTGCTACTCAGGGAAAACGCCAAGTAGAAACTGAACCTATGTAAAATGATGGAAGCTGTTAATTTTCATATGTTTCTGTATTAAAGTCGTAATATTTTTTCTTCAATGCTACATCTCCTCCTCAGTTTCATCCACCCTCATTTATAAGAAGCATATTGGAATTCTGTCTGCCGCCAAAGGAGAATAATGCTGAACACTAAATAGGAAATTTCTTAGATATTCTTCTAGTCTGCATAATTAATTTTCCCAGATTTAATACAAAAAGGCTTCTCTCCCCTTTGCAAGATTCACTAGACAGATGAGACTGTGGGAAAATAAACATTATTTCTAGTTTTAAGAAACACTATACATACTTAATTGCATCATAAAACACAAATATCATCAACATATTATTAATCTTCCTAACAAAGTCACTGGACAGTTCATCTACATCTGGCTTCATCTACATGTATTTTGATTTAGATCCTAGCATTATAGATTCTGGCCTTAGATGCACCATCTGATCACTGCCATAATCATTCATGATACACACTTAACATTGTACAGAAACACAAAACCCCAAAAGATTAAGAACAAAACAACAAAACCCCATAACAAACAACCCCAAATTATTTCTATCTGCAGACTGCTATCATCTATCTTTTGTTAAAAAGAAGCTGAACTTGATTTCTGACTTTTGGGTCATCATCTTAATGGGCTCTGATAACATGGCCATCTTAACTTGTAGGTTTTTGACCAAAATTCTGCATTTAAAGCAGTAAGAAGCCACACAGTTGAAAGTAAAACATCAAGAAATATGTAATTTGAAAAAAGTTGCTTGCTTAAATTTGTTAAATTTAGACATTTTTTATAACAAGTATATGCTTCAAGTCTTTAAAATTACTTTAGTAATGTAATTCTGAACTTTTCCTAGAGCTATGATAAAAACATCATCAAGGATAACAACAAAAGTGGAGCTGGAGTAAAGCAATGCTCCAAGCTATACTTTTAACCAATCTCTCCACTTGAATTCTAGTTTTTATAATTTTAAAGACATAACTAAGGTCACATTCTCATTCAAGCATTCTTGCCAGATCTCTGCTACACTAGAGCTGTACAAGACCATCAAGAATTGATGACTGATTGCACAAACATTTCAATTCTTTGTGGCAGGGCTCAATTACAACACATCCTCAGAGGCATCAAATGCTACTGAAGCAGCCAGTTGAGTCACACTATCCTGTATGAAAAATATGAGGAATCACAAATTAATAACCCCAAAGTAAGCAGATTTCTAATCCGTAAAGCACAAGAACAACACGATAAAGTCTGCCTACATATTAATTCTTAATTACATGTTTGAAAGCTTTAATAGCAAGCCATGGTTCAGCCAACATTTAATAAAGATCTACAGTACACGAGACAGCATGCAAAGGAAAGGCTAGAATATCTCTGTTAAAAATAAACCATATTCTATTTAAAAGTTTGACATATTGCAATAGAGTTTCTATAAAGTTAGAACTTATATACAAGTTCCAAAAACCTTGAGGGGAAAAAACGTTCAGCAATATTATTCTGATATCAGCATATGTGTCCCTAGCACAAGATTGTTTTTTACAAACATAAAAGCCCCTAAACCTTGTCATTGAAAACTTTCAGGTCCCAAGAAGCGAGAATTCTGAAGAGTGCTATCGTCTGCTGCTTTCTGAAAGGTACTGGCTTTGCTACACTTTAAAAGTTTAATTATATTTTATTGATCAAACAAATTTAAATAAATCGTAAGAAGAGTACTGCCCTATTTGAGAAGCAGGAAAAATACTATCTTTGCAGATAGATTTTCAAAGAATCAAAAAGTTACTTTAATAATTTATACTTTAAGAGGACTGACAGGATTGAGATCAAAGATTAAAAAAAAATTATTTGTAAAACTTTAGGCTTGACTGATTATTGATGTGATAAATTATTGAGTGCCTGTATCAAATCTTTTTACATTCACACTTAAAACAGTAAAACCTTGAAGGACTGGTTTTAAACCATTAAACAGCATGTATTTAGGGCTTGAGTTTGTCTCGTCCTTCAGTGAAGGAAACACTAGGAGAGTGCATAATTAGTCTCTATTTGCTCTAGTCACGGGTCAGCCAGAACTACAGAAAGCACTCTCTGCCATCCTCTTAAAACCAGAAGCAACTTAAACTTTAAATTCTGTGCATGAAATACTGGCCCAAGATGCAAGTGGAGCCATACAACTTAGGTCCAGTCCTCTTCTGCTGTTCCAGCTGGCTTGAATACTACAAGATTGAAACAAATCACAGAAGTCCGTTCCCCTTGAGTGTGGGGCATTATCTGCTTGAATTTCTGTCCAACCTCGCTCAACAGCATCAGATCTAGTGCAATGCAGGAAAGATGCATCTGGTCACATCTACCTATCTACCCCGTCCCCAGAGCACAGCAAGTGCTAGGCCATGCCTTGGATTGCATTTAAACTTCAGGCTCAACTCTTTCTGAGTTTTTCACGTCTCAGTCCTCTGCAGTCTTTGCCATCAGGAAAAGCAAGGTATTGGAAAAACTGGAATTTCTGCAGCCTTCCAAATGACACAATTCTTGAATGAATTCCATTCCTCCATTTCAACAGCGTAAGAGAAACCGATGAATTTATAGTTCTGCTGTGGGTGTCACCAGTGAAACATTAAGAACACCTTAATATCTGTAAATTTACATGTAATTATATGCAACATGAACAGTTAAGTAGTCACTTTCAAGACTTACACTGAACAGGAACCTCTGGAGACTAACAGCCAAAAAAGTGGGAGAAAGGGGAGAGCAGTTCTTCTGGAACCAGATGAGCAATACTTGCATGTTCTAGGACACACCGTGTGTGGTCTTTACAGAACAAGGGCCATGAAATCAACAGGAGGATGCTTTGTCTAATACTACTATAATTCTAAACTGAGCAACAGCACTTAATTATCAAGCTTACTAAATACAAAGGGAAACAATTCTGATGCACTAAGGGCCCTTGGCATCCTAAAGAGCCATAAATGGCAGTTATTGAACTTACTTGCCCCAACCTAATGAGGTAGGACTTAGGAATGGGTTACATCTCCCATATAACAGTGTCCTCAGCCTCCAAAGTAATCCATCAAACCTGCCTTCATATCAAAGGGAAGCCCCAATCATAAATATTGAACTAGAGAATGAGGGATGGAACATAAAAAGAAAAAAACCTAAGAAGGCTGACTAGGTACAAAATACCCTGAGGTTGTGTTGGCATGGGAGAAGCTACCAGAGCCCTGGACAGACGTTCAGTATTAAAAACTGAAGAAAAAGCTTGTTAAAGACTGATAATGCAAACAACAAATCACTCTGATGATTAGGTTTAGAGATTCCTAGGTGTATAAGCTAACCTAGTGATTCCAGGAAGAAGAAACAGTATGGTAATTCTAACTGTTATTTTATGGTTTGGTCCTTGAAATAAAAGCTTCACTTCAAGTCTTACTAACTAAATGCATAAATAATGTAATAAATGTTGACCTGCTGTACTTTACGCTTGTGTGGTGCTGGAAGACAGGATGAAGAAAGGAGAAATGCAAAAACCTTAGTTGTTACCTGCACGAAACCAGCCAATCCAAGTGAAGTCATTTGAGCAGGTGCCTCTGAGGAACCTTCAACCTGGAGCGTGTTTAGGGAAGCCACAGGCTAGAAAGTGCTTCCTGCCAAGCTAGAGAGAATCAGTGCCAAGTGCTTTGAGGTTTGGTACACAATCCCCTCTAGCAGGTACAAACCAGCACCCCTCTGTGAAGGGCAGCTGGCCAACAAGTATTTCACAGCTCCAAACCAGCCCTGAACTGGAACGGGAAAGGTTTTATAAACCAGTATCCAATACTATTCTGTGCTTCCAGTTCACCTTCATGTCTAATAAGCTGACTCTGTTAAAGAGAATTACTTTTATCACCATGGAATTGATAATCACTAAATAACTGAAGACACTACATTAATTAATTCAGTAAAGCTTATGTGTCAAAGAACATTACTCCTCTCATAGGATTAAACATCTCATGAACTATCTCCTAGACCGGCCAGTCTTCTTCAGAACCGAAGGTCTCTTGGGTAGAGTACTTGTTCTATACTTCTTCAGAACTACCCACCTTGAGATGATTCCCCAGGAAGCATTTTGTGAAACAAACTAGTGAAGCATCACTGACTTAAAAAAAAAAATAATTAAAATCCCAAATTACAGATTAAAATCCTCAGAATACATTGCCATTTTCAGTGCAAGATACAGCAGGGAACATAAAACCCAAAAGATAACCATCTGCACAACTGCAACATAACCTAAAGGAATAAAAGTTCTGAATAAATGTTACACAAATTTTAATCCTCTTCTGCTCCCTCCAAAGTAAATGCCAACCAAATTATTTTAACAACGTAAAATTCAAGCAAGACTCATAAGCTCTGTAGTGTGAATGCCCTAGTACAACACCCCTCACAAAGCTCATTTTAGGTACTATAGTATTAGGAAAGGTTATGCTGAGTAGTATTCTCAGGCATTGTTCCTCTAAGAGCAGTAGGAGGAGCTGCTGCTGAGAGAGGATTAAAAATGAAAGTGTGCAGTGATGGCTATCTGACAACATACAGCCTAGGACTACCCTGAGTGAGCTCTTCTGTTATATCTATCTCTTTATTAGGTCAGGATGGAATGTTTCAAACCTGCAACATCGTAAACAAGAGTTGCAGAACTTAACTACTTGACAAAAAAAAAAAAATAGACCTTTTTCCTTGTTTTGATTTTTTACCTTCTACTTTCATTTGATATTCCTAATTCTTTTAAAGGGAAAACCAGAAAAATGGCTATTATATACTATTATAACACAACAGAGCACAAGAAATAGTTGTATCCATGCAAAATCCTTATGTAGCCCAGGCCAAAAATGTCTGATCCTATTTTCTGTGCTGATTCAAAACACTTAAGCAACTGATGGGATATGAAGCAGGACAAAAAAAATTCATCAAGTAGAAAAAGAACTTATAAGAATTCTACTTCATCCTACTTATAAGATTAGTGATTTTTTTT
>VXBZ01004275.1:178527-191293 GCA_013399135.1 Heliornis fulica
TTTTGTGGAAGTCATGTAAGAATGACATTTGAAAAGCCTTCACCTCTAAGAATTCTTAACCAGGTGGAGGAAGGCTGGGAACATACATAATTCATACTTTCTGGCAAAAGAGAAAACTAATTTGTGAAGAGGTCTGACCTAAAATATATATAACCAGAAAATCCAGTTTCCAAAATTCTGTCTCTAAGCTAGATAATTAAACAGCTGAAAGGTAGCTATTAATCATCCCTAATGAGTCTTTTTACTGTCCTTAGTGGTTTGTCTTTAACAGAACCAAGTAAGTCACCAAACATTATCTATAGGTATGTGGAGGCTTGGAAAATGGAAGGAGTTGCCACAAGTCATGGAAGCATGAAGATGTAAGTAGTGCATCTATGAAAAGAGAATACTTGATATTCAGACAGCAAGAAAGCCTTACAGCTTGATCAGGGAGGACAAAGAATGTAAACTCTGAAGGAGCAGAAGCTACTACTACTAATCTTTTCCCTATTTTTTCTGTAGCTGAACCACACGTTACCTAATTTCTTCTAGAAGGAATCAAAATCTCAACGTGTGATGGAAACAGGCTATCCCTAAATTTTATGTTTAATTCCTTCTCTTTTAATAACTCCTCCCTAAGATTACTCTTCTGGAATTGCATGTGTATATCCTAAAAGAAGAGAGGATGCTAAAGTTATTAAGAGGGAGTCACTGAAGGTCAAAGAATTTGAGAACATTCAGATCGTACCCTATGATCTCAGTAACATGCTACAGTGACTGAACAGTGTGAGGAAAATGATGTAAATGATGGTGGGGAGGAGGAGACTGAAATAGGTACATGTCTCAGCAAGTCAAATTAGAATATAAAGATTACAGTTATACGTGTTTTTTTTTAGTCTTGGTTTTCTTAAAACACAAATACAACATAATAAATATGTCCAGAGACCTTCAGGAACATTCAAGAGTAAACACAGTAACTGTAGAGAACTGAAAAATATATTCACTATTTTTATGAGTAATAGTACATGCCTGAGTGGACTTTTGTGTTTGCTTACTCTCTATTGAGTCAAATCAAAAGAGATTGTTCTAGGGACCAGATGAGAAAGAGCTAATATAGTAATGACATCAATAAGAGTCCTTAAGAAAACAACAGAGAAGTTGTAGTTGGGGATGGAGATGTCCTTTGAAGGTCCCTTCTCACCTAACACATTCTATGATTCTATCCCTTCACTGTTTCCATGCAGGCTATAAGAATGTGCTTTTTTGGCTAAGCCCAAGACCAAAAGATACTAAACCATTACAGGACCTTGAGCTTAAATATAAGCAGTATACAACTATGACAGTATGTGAGGTGAGACAGAGATGGAGAACTGTTGTAAGAATATCAGAAATGGCAAACAAACACAGGGGCACAGATGCCAGCACCCTATAAAATAGTCCACAGTAACAGAACACACTCTCAGTCACATCCACACAAGGATTAAAAGGAATACCAAGTACAAGAATTTGCCTATGTACTTCTGTTCTTTTAGAGCAACTTCTGCAAACAATGCAGATGTTTTGGCAGTTGGATTTTGTTTTTCGCCTTAAACAAACCATCTCTCTGACACTAGAAATTCTTGTTGGTGACATGTCCAAACAGACATTACAGCTGTCCACTGTAAACCTGATGCCAGGCAGACTAACTCAACATGAGGCCTCATCGTAAGGTGGCAGGATGGGCATGTCAGTCAGAAAGTGCATGCACAGAGAATACAGAAAATTACAAAGAGTACCAGAAAGGTAGACTGAAGACCATAACCTGAATTTCAAAATATAAGCACCTCCATATACATATGTCCAGAATTAGAAGAAAAGTTGTCAAGATCGGGACATTGTGCCACATTCATTATTTCCAAATCCATGCATCACCAGATCATGCACCACTACAAAATTTATCCAGATCAGATAATGGCAGTTTGATTTTGTAAAAATAGCTGTAGTTTAGGACAGTTGTAACTGTACATTATTGTGTAAGATCAGATGGTGGTATCTCATCCAGGTACTCAGCTGCATCCAGTGTCCCACCTACTTCCTTGAAAACAAACACCCTTTTGTTACCACTGGAATGTCTTTGTACCAGTTCAACACTTTGACACATTTCACTGTTTTTTTTAACACTAGACATGCAAAACTGGGTAAACCAGTGCTCTATTGCTATCCATATTGCTAGCACTGAAAAAAAGCATCAACCTGCTAACAAGTTATAGTTAAACCTGAGCTTTGTATGCAGTAGAGTCAGCAACATGAAGGACCTAACAAATGTAACTCAAACTCACAAGAGAAAGAAAAGACTGAAGTGAAGTTTATGAGGTTTTTTCAGTAATTTTAAGAAATGAAAACATTATAGCCTTAGTATGAGCAGCAGGATTGCCAAATAAACGTAATGAACAATCATTTCAACGTATTTTAGAAAATATTACCTTTTACTTTTTTCCCCCTTAAAACGATCCTTGAAGATGCTGCTCACTGATCAATGACTTCCTCCTCCACAAAGATGTTCCAACATGTGTTGAGAGTTGGGGACATTAGTACCACCTCTAGAGCATGGAGATTGCCTACAGGGATAATGTAAGTCAGCTTTATTGCAATATTGAATGGTTCTCTAAGGTTTTCTTTTTATTGTTCTTATTTTACATCCAATATTTATTACCAGAAATCTCTTTATGAGATGGACTTTATAAATGAATCTGGTAGAGGATGCATCTCCACAGAATGATGGTCTTAATTTTACTCTCCTTTGCAGAGACCAAGACATTTAAGCCGTTAAATTCCCAGATACAAACTTATTCTGAGGCTGGGCAACATGTTTTGGTAGGCCCTGAAGGCCAGAACTACCTTCCAGAAACAGCAAGACCTTTTAAAGAAGGCTCTTCCACTACATTCATAAAACAGAAACAAGGTGTTATGGTGAAAACAAAACTTGAATTCTCAAAATATTTCTGGAAGCAAGTAGTATGCTCATGCCCTCACTTCAATTGGAGTAAAACCTTTGTAAATGATGCCTGAAGAAACAGATTCATTTCCTTCATAAATAATCATAGTTTGAACATATCTGCATTTTGAGAAACTATTGCTTGATGAAATAACATCAGTTCTGGTGCTTAGAGGTGATACTGCTAAAAGCATAACTCAGATTCTGTAGTGTTGCAGAACCAGTAAGATTAATAAAAAGAAAACCTTAGAAATACACAAAAAATATTGAACAGAAGCTGCCCTACCTTTCACAGAAAGGCAGGCTCCAAGCTCTCAGGTGGTACTGAAGTTACCATTCCAACACATATTGGGACATCTTGTGAAACAGGAAGTCTAATCATGGACCTATTAAAGAAAGAACAACAATACAGTTTAACATTCTGCTGAAATATTTACTAGTTATGTTTATTTGGCAACACTGCTGCTGATACTAAGATGGGAATGTATTCCCACCTTTTTTGAAAAGGAAATAATAAATGTAAATAACATGTAATTGTTAATTGTCAATAACATTGGCAATTGATTAACTTGGAACATGAAACCAGATTCTCTATTGAACATGTACAATAAACTCCAATCTCATCATAAGAAACTACATTATCGTAACTGTGGACATTGATGAGACTGGGGGCAGCGTACACCTTCTAACACAAAACAATTTATAGCAAATTGCTAATTTTACGCTAATGAACAAGCTTCCCTGGCTCCACACTAAAGTGCAGAACTACTGCAAATGTCAGAACATAGGCACATCTCTCTACACCTGTCACATTTCTGCCAGTGACATACTGAAGTTTAGAGGAGTTTGAGAAAGTCAAAGGATTTGGCATGCACAACAACCTGCAATTTGGATTATGCAATATCTAACACAGATATTTTTTTCCTGAAAAAAAAGCAACTAAAAATCCAGAAAACACCATTACAGTTCAAGTGGATTAAGCATGTAGTTAGAACAATGCATGACTCCAAAACTCTATTCTTTAGAACAAGCAGATGTTAGAACTATCCCCAAACACAAGATTTATGTCCACAAGTATTTAAGGAGGTCATTCTGCCAAAAAGATGCTGGTGGAAAAAATGGTATCAAAAGGAGTATTTCAGTTTGAAGACAAGTCATTTAATGGATGTAAAGTTAAAAGTCAACAATGAAAACAACTAAATCACATCATCGAACAGTGCAATAAAACAAAAAATTATGTTCACAGCCAATCTGATAGCTCAGAGTTTCAGGACCCACAACAACTGTAATCTAAGCAGCTATAAAAACCCTGTAAAGTAAGCCAAACAGAGAAATGAGTACACTTTTATGTTAGAACTGCTCTGTATATGAAAGAGCAATCATCAGTAGTACAGTTTCATCTCATTCAAACACAAATACAACTGCTGACAAACAGACAGATGAAACAGGGATGACAGAATGACTCTCTTATTAAACCACTAAAAAATGTTTTGAATAGAGGCTCTGAAATCTACTGGCCTGGTTCCAAGAAGGATATCCCAATCAGTTCTAAGATGATTTAGCAATATAAAATACCCTCTGAGTATTCAAATTATTTATTTAAAATACATACTTATGCATACAACTGGGCTGCCACTGTGACACCACCTGGTAAATTCAACACACTCCAGAATACACCACACACAGATAACCTATTTCCTTATGTTTTAACATGCATTTTAACATACAGCAGACATGTAGTTCAACTGTGACTGAACAAAGACTCAGGGCAGAACAACAATAACTATTTAATCAGTCTGAATTAAAAAATATTTCACATGTTAAAAAAAAAATCACAAAAAGGTAAATCTACAAATTGCATTGAGCCTAATTCTACAAGTGTTACACTGACAGATACGGTGGCTTAACTCAATCAAGCCAAGATTCTCCGAAGCCATTCTACAGGAAAACTGTAGGCCAGTTAATGATGGGACTAGGAGAATTTAGATTCATCAGCACATTTTCAAGCTTGCTAATAATAGGCCCACACCACTATGTGTGTTCTTCCCTAAATATTCTAGTTAAATGAAGCAAGAGAATCAAGTACTAATTTTTGATGGGAAATATTACAGATATATGCTACGTTTTTAATGCAATAGACTTTGTCAAAGGAAATGTATATCAATGGTAGATAACAGACATAAATACAGTACTTCATAAAATCATGCTTTAGAAAAATTGATTTCATAATGCAGATGTAACAATAACTCTGAATTAATGCAAAATAAAAGTATCACCCATGATTCTCCAATACATTTTTATTGTACATGTTTTAAGTAAAAATTATTTGAAAGATGGACAGTTAAAATGCATTCAATATGCCAAACCATTCCCACATTTCTTAGAATGCCACATTTGTATTTATTCAATTCAGCCAGTGGTCTGTAACAAGAAAAAATGAAATAGAAAAATTGGGTGAAGAACACTGAAAGTGAAGAGCAAGAAACAACCTATGTCGAAGGTTACAGTATGCCACACATATGTCCCATTATTATTGCATTAAGGCAGTTAATTTACAATAAAGACTCTCCACAAGTGACATGTTAGGGATAGCCAAGTAAAAAAAAAATAAAAATCACATCATCTGGTTATAGAATAAATCAGTTGGAATTAAAACAAAAACCGTGGGAATTAAGCTGATGCAGATTCTAGTCCAACACCACCACCACCACTCTCTTGGCCAGAAAATATACAGCGAAGTTTTCTGGAACGGCCAGTGGCAGTTCTAGGTATCACCAGCTCTCGGTCAAAAGAGTTCTCAGCAAAGTACACAACATCTCTGTTCCCTTTTTCCATGGATTTAGTCATCAGGCAATAGAAAAAGGGTCACATTTCATCCCATCCTTCACCATGTCTTGCCACCTTTCACCAATATTAAGTATAAAACACAGTGTAGCCTAATTCTTCTCTGCTCTCAGAAACAATGCTGTAACAAAAGAATTCCTGAGTCAATGAGTTTTTATATTCACAAGATGGTTACAAACCAGAGAAAACTGTCACACTTCAGTCATGTTCAGCAGTGTTGCCCCTTTTGATAAACTGTGAAAATTCAGAATGTCAAGAACTAGCTTCTAAAACCTAACGCAGCACTCTTACTCGCCAAGGAACTTATGAATGAATAAATGTGAAACACAAATTGTTACTGTTTATCATTTCTTAAAGCCACATAAAATACTAGGAATTTTCAGCATTATTTATTTGTAAGGAACTACTATGCTTACCTTGCCTTTTATAGAAATAATGCTACGCATCTTACTAATAAAGACCTAAGGATCACAGAACCTTAAGAGTCGGAAAGGACCTTGAAAAATCATCTAGTCCAACACCACCACCACCACCCCAACCCTGCCAAAAGAGCAGGATCACCTAGATTAGATCACACAGGAAAACGTCCAGTCAGGTTTTGAATGTGTCTTTTTGAAGGAGACTCCACAATCTCTCTGGGAAGTCTGTTCCAGTGCTCTGTCACCCTCACAGGGAAAAGTTTGTAGTCTGTATATACGTCAGCATGCACATGCATGAAGAACATCAACCCCTACCTCTAACTTAAAAAAAAACCCCAAAACCCAAAACAACAAAAAAACCAAAAGCCTCTTTCCAACTCTTTGGAAACGTTTCATTGTGGTGTGCTATCACATAAAAAGATCGGGGTTTAAAGTTTTATAATCCCGAATGGAATAACAAAAGAAATATATTGTCAGCTAAGAAATACCCACTCTTGATTTAACATCAAAGAATATGAAACAGTCACATCTCCATCTTCCTACCTGAACAAATGGCAATGATTACCAACCAAAAATGACCAGATACAAAATTGGATACAGAAGCACGTGGGAAGTGGATTAATATCTTTGCATGAATTACCCTTTGGTTACTTCTTCCATTTAAAAGGATCAATAATAATACAAGTAATTTAGATTTAAAATAAATTTTGGATAATAACACTGCCAAGTTACAGCAGAGATAAGAACATACAATATACTAAGAAACTCTCTCACTATAACTTTGAGGCATTTGGCTGGTGGTTACTGCCAAAGACCGAATAGCATCTGCTCTCACTTTAGCAGTTTATATTCTGACTCTGGTGAATGGAAGCACAATCTCTGAAACAGCCTTTGGGGAACACTACTGAGTTGCTCGACAGAACTCTTACTCAGAAAAGAGAGAAGGAGATTAATATTACAGAAAACTTGAAAGATCTAGCTTCTGAGCATGGAGAGAATAGCAGTTTCCTAATACTGTACATACCACAAATCTGTCTCTTACTAAAACATTAAAAGCGTGCCCTAAAACTAAAGTGATCATTAATTTGAATAGATTTAAAGGTAGAAAATAAGGCCTTTTTAAGTCATATTCAGGTAAAAGTAAGAAACAATATATTTTATCTCATTTGTCAACAGGCATAATGAAAACAGAAAAACAAGGACCCACATAACATAATTTCTTTTTCCTAACGGGCTCGAGAAGGTCACAGCGGTCTCCACTTAGTCCTGGTGTTCCTGGGCACAGCAACATATGCAAGACTGAGTTTTGTCGTGAACTTGCAATATCATTATTTTAAGTGCCCGGTAGCACAAACTACTAAATTTGTGTGTGGTCCTATGCAAACAACAAATCTTGCCACACACAGTGAAAAACGAGCTTCTAAAACTTCAAAATCAGCTGAAGGAATTTTCTCCTCCACAGCCATAGATCCCAGATAGTAGCCACAAGTGAACCCCACAGCCACTTTGAAAACTATAAAAAGGCTTCATGTAAAGCCAAAATAAAGCTCTAAAAGTGGCTGCAGGAGATCACTAGGAGTGGCCGCTCTTCTGGATTCACTGCTTTTGGGAAGTAAATCCCTGCAGCTGCTTTTAAAAGCTTTGAAAGTTTCACTTCAATTATCAAAGCCAATAAAGCTTCAGAAACAACCATGTGGATTTGTTCCTCAGAGAAGCAAACCCCAAAAGGCAGTGATGAATAGTGTGATGGGTTCTGTGGCTCTTAAAGTATGTACAGATTCCTGCAAGTCCTGCACTTGCAAACAGCTTCGTGTTGTGCAGCAATTGTTACACCCAGACAGTTCATTGAGGCTTATACAGCAAATTCATTACCAATTTCCCATTCGTTTTAACAGTTTTAAGTCTGTTTCCTTTCTGTTTTCTTACACCTGCACAAACTATCACGTGAGCATCCCTCACAACAGTTTCTCAAAGGTCATTAAGAGCTTTCTGGCTTCCTGTCTCAGGTGGTGGGAAGCCATCTCACAAGATGCTGTATATATGCTTTCCCAGACACTATCATATAACGTCATCACTGCAACATGGTAACTGTGGGATGTGAAGTAATCCTTTTCTCTGAACAAGAACCTGAAAGGGCAGTAATTGAAGTACAGGACTGAAGCCTGACAATAAGTCAATGAAGAACTTTGCCTGCAAGTGCAATATAAAAAAAGCTTCCATCAATTCAATGGACATAACACTTGAGAAGTAACTGCATGACTAAACCTAACCATAACTGATTTGTAACAAGATTTTCAGTTTGTCTTTAAAGCTATGAGAAATAGAACCCTAAAAATTTTAAAAGTTTAACTAGTAAGCATAGCTCTTAAAGAAATATATGATTTATGACCCTAAGCAATTTGAGCAGAGTATCTTAAGACACTGATGGCTCTGAAAACTTCACTGGAATTACGTTGAAAAAGATACTTAGGTACGAGAACGCATATGGTACATTAATGAAGCATGGAATATAAAGTACATTCTAAGCACACTTAGTAATCTTAAAACATCACTGATTTTTAATAATTTTTTTTTCTACTAAAGGTTTAAACTTCTATTTCCAAATGGCAGAACAAATACACCTCTTTTCCAGGATAAATATACACCTTTTTGAGAAAACGCCTTAAGAAAATCACTCTGAACTTAAACAGATGCAGGTGTTATAAACTGAGTAATTGGTTTGCATGGGGAAAGAAAATCTTGACAGATAACTTCAACATTCTGTTAAATGTGATTCACAGGTGTCCTCTGTGACCTGTACTACTTACTTTACCTCTGTTTCAATCTTCTCATGTGTAAAACATGAAGGAGGATTGAGAGAAATAATTAATGTTTGAAAAGAGCTTTGAGATCCTTGGATACAAAAAAGCACAGGGAAAGCATGAAGTATAAAAAGTACCAGTATACTATTTTTTTCCAACTTGAGATAACAGAGTTACTTTTATCACAAAAACCTTGAAAGTTAAGCAATACAAGATTATGCAATAAAATGCTTAAAAACCAATCAAGTGCTAAGCACGTTCTGACCCGCGTAACTCCAAAGGAAGCGCTATCAAAAGGAAAGGACGTGTCTCTCACCCATTTCAAGTATGCGTTTATGCAGAGGTATAGCAGCAAGAAAGGGTTCATCTTTACAGGACTGTAACTGGGTTCCAACCAAGTCAGAGTTGGTGGCCATAATTCGGGCACTTTCTTCATTAAGATTAACGCCAGCCATAGAGGCAACATCATTGATGTCATCATCATCTCTGTAATGGAAAAATAATAAAAATAATTCTGCATGCTTTATATTAATTTTGTGTATTATGTGCATCTCCCAGGTAATCATTGTGCAACATGCCTGTGATGGAGCCAGCTCGAGACACAACCACGACAGTCTGGGTTTTCATAGAATATATTCTGGATTCAGAAATAACGGAATATTTCTCTGATCACACTAGGAAAAATATTGTCTCTAACAGAAGGTGTGACAGAGGGGTCTTTTATCTGAGAGGCAACGATCACCACTGAAGACAGAGCACGTGGCTATTCTCTTTATGCTGAAAACTAGGAGTAAAATGATACAATAAATAAAAACCCACAGACAAAAGCAAAGCCATGAATATGGAATCCTGCACTGTTTCACAAGTTCCTACCAAAATGGGCACCAAAGCTTTTTCAGCAAATGCCAGGAAAGATTCTTTGACCGTGGTGAGTTCATAGGTAAGTTTGGTTACAAGTGTTGCCTGAATATGCTGTGGTATTTTCTCTAGCAGCAAACAAAAATCAGTTGAAGATGTCAACTAGCTTTAGTAAATATGAGCTGCATTTGAAAAGATGATAGCAGCACTTCCCAGGTCACTGTTTGCCTTACAATAGCCTTCCTAATAGCTTGAGGAAGTACTAATAAATTTGAGTTTCCATATTCCCATCTCCCAAGCATCTTTTAACTCCTATGTCTATAAAGTATGACTCCTAACCATGGAAACAACCATCTCCTTTAGCACATTCTGTTTAGGAGCTATTAGTGACACAAACACTGCATTTCAGCATATTCTAGGAGTGATTACACAACCTTTGAGTATATATATATATATATGGAAAATATCCACATATATCTAAGTCCATACTTAACTCCTACTGCATAAAGTAAATAAAAGCTTAATTTAAAAGCTTTTTAAAAAATATTACATAGATGTTTTTCTATGTACCCTAGTATACTTTGTCACTTTTAACAAGTTTAATGCCTACAGTAAAAACCAAAAGCTACAAGCAAGGTCTGAGAACAAAAGGAGAGAAATCCAGAAATCCATAATCTAGGTCCTCCCTGTCCTCCCATACTCTCCTTGATATCTGCACTACAGCAGACAATTTTGGTGCAAGTCTTCTATGGTTTGTTAGATATTGAATTTGTTTTCTTTTGCAGGAAGAAGTTAAGAAGGGATTTTTGTTTGTATAAACCTGAAGCAATGTGCTAAACACTTGAGGCAGAAAATGGAAAATTTTACAACGATTGTCAGAAAAATGCTACACAAATGAGCTTTTATTATTTTCCAGGAGTGCTAAGCACTTGATTTCTTCTTGTAGAATGAAATTCCTGAGGATAGCATCAAAAAATTGAGCTCCAGTCTTGATGGTTTCCATGACAAGTCTAAAGGATTTTCAGTTTTACATTTCTCATGGCCTGTATGTGATACTCATAGGAAGATCACAGAAGAAGAAACTGGGTTCCTATGTATGCATTCAGTGCACAGCAGACCAACCAAACTACTCTTTGGCTTTGTCCAACCACTTGTAAAACTGCCCCCAGATATCACAGCTGATAAATGTACTTGGCCACGTAACAACTAAGAATGACTTAAATATTCAGTGATGAATTCAAAAGAATCTGGCTACAAATAAAAACCATCAACTAAAACAGAACAACAAACAAACAAAAAAAACCCCACCCCCCCCAAAAAAAACAAAACAAACAACAAAAAAAAAACCAACAAAACAAACAAACAAACAAAAAAAACAAACAACAAAGGAAAACTCTAAGATTTTGGAGGGTTAAAAACCTAAATGCTTGAAACATATTAAACATCACCCAAGGTAATCTCAGGACACGAGGTTCAGAACCAGCAGGCCTTTTAAACCATGGCAAAACAAAATTCACATAAAGTTAGTTGTCACAACACAAAACTACGTAAAAGAGCAGAAGCTACTGGAAAACAAACTCGAGCCCAAAATTTCAAAATAAAAGTAAACATGACCAAACTACAAACGTTAACTAGTTTGTGCAACTGAAAAACAAACACAAACCCAACAGTGATTCCCAGCAGACCCCACATCTGTGAGTGCAAAGGCAGCACTGCTGCTCTACAGCATCCAGCTGTGCCTGGGTACCACAGTCTGCTGAGGGGACCTGAGCACAAGGACTCAAGAGATCCTGATAAAACGCAGTGGAGCAGGACACCCTTATGCTTTCTCTATATCCAGCCCCCATGATCTCAGTTGCATTTATCACACAGTTATGCACAACATGGCTACTAGCAGGAAGTAACAGAGTCTCAATCCCATATTTCCAGATCAGGTTGCCAGGTGCTTTCATCCCCTTCAAGCAACCATCCACACAAGGATGAAGATGGCACTCCTGACTTCAAGAACACAATTTTTTAGGAGAGGTTTGTAATTATCTGAAAATAAGCACAATTTTTTACCTTCCTTCTGCTTTCATATTAGCTATTCCACTTTGCATTTAGAGTGCAGATCTGTGACCACATAAGTTAACAAACATTGGCTGCAATAAAACCAGATAATTTTGGCAAACCCTAGGATTTCAATGGAATTATCAAAATCAATGCAACAGCACTTAGAAAGACAAACACTGTAATTCCTGGGCAGAATCATTTCCTTCCATCTTACACTGGTAATCTATCATTTGAACATTTTTTAATTATTTAATATTACATGGGAGATAGATATGAAATGTTTTAATCATACTCAAGGCTGTATTTTTCCAGTCTAATGGGAAAAGCCCTATGAATACTTTTTGACTTTGAGGAACTGCATCATGAAAAAGATCTTGTGTTTGGACAGTCAAACACACACACATTTGTATATAGAGAGGGCTGGCATTCTTGCCAAACAATTTCCTATAAATGTCAACTTTTAAGTCCAGATGAGTGAGTTTTCAGAAGTCATTCTGTGGAACAAAGATGCCATCCAGTGGTCGTCTAGATTGATTATTACTGTCTATCCCTTTTCAGTCCAGAACAGTATTTTAACAATTTCCTATTTCTTGGCACGTATTACTGTGCTCATGCTAATTATACTGTTTGAGTAATCATTTTCATTTTCTACTCTAATTCTGAGCATTATGGGATAAATCTAAAAGTCCAACATTCGTACTGTTTTTAAGACATGGGTTCTCAAACTCTTTCCAAACACAAACTATATATTAAAGTAGTCTAAGAGTTTAACTCTTCCTTATATATACAAATTCTTGTAACACCCCTCCCTCTCCTGTTTGGGAAAAACACTTTTGCAA
>VXBZ01004275.1:191339-215152 GCA_013399135.1 Heliornis fulica
ATTTATTTGAAAATAAGAAGCAAAGTATTTACACAGTTGGCCATAATATGTTTCAAATACTTTGTTTAAGAGAAGGCAATACAAAGAATCTGGTAGCACTTTACTTCAGAACAATTTTAACCACACCACACAATTGCAGAGTTTTTCTTTCTCGTGCGCTTCCTAGGATTTCAGCCAATGATGTCCAAATCTGCAACAGTGAATTGCTCTCAAATAAGCTGTAAGAATATATAAAGCAACTGAGAGAACATAATACTCTTGATTCCCCTTTTTCTCAGAAGTGAAATTTCATATTGATAGGGAGCAAAGTCCCTAGATGTATGCAAGACTTTGAGCCAGTCTACTAATCCCATGCATCATAACATCAGAGATCAGCTGCAATACACTGGATATAAAAGTTGACTTGAAATTACAGTAACAGCCACAACTATATTACATTTTACAATAGTGTAAATTCTACTTAGACAAATTTATTATCATGCTCACCCTAACATTCAAGCTTTAATTTGAAATTTCTCCTTAATTCTGCTTTCTCTTACAACTCATTAACAGTCTATGTTGCACCTCCTCACTGAGAAGCAAAAGGCATGACAGAGCAGACCACATCTGAAGTCAACACTTTTATTTTGAAAAAATATGGAAAAAATATACAATCACCTTATAGATTGAAGTATTTAGTTGGAAAAACAAAGAAACATGTAACTGTATATGTTATGTCATATGCTATTTGGAAATGGAAACTCTGAAGCTACCCATTTAGCACCTACAGTAGCTTTCTAGGTCTCCTTAAAGGACAGGCTGCTTTGCTCATTACTCAATGTAGCACTATGCTTTTTGAGGCATTTTACCAGAACTTTAATCAGGCAACTGATTCTTTTGGAAAAAGAGATATGTAAAGAAATTTTTTATTCCCAGATAGACTCTATTTTATAATGTGGCCAATCAATGACCTTGGTCATTTCACAGAACTGATTAGGAAAAAAAAACCCTGGTATTGACCAGTTCCAAGAGGTCATATATAAATCTGAAATACTGTTTTTGAAGTAGAAAGGTTACTGTGAAAAGGAGGGAGTAGCTGGCTAGTTCATACACTATGTCAAACATCATCACACATATTAAAGTTTTTTTCCACTCTCTTGCTTCATTTTACAGGCAATGCCACTGAGCCCTACTCAATACATTTAGGAAGTAGCAGGAAAACAGGAGTACAGATATGTATCTCCATCCTCAGAGATATGTGGAACTGGACAAGTCCCTGACCTAACTAACCAAAGCTGCTCTGACTCAAAGTTGACCTCCTAAGGTCCCTTCCAAACTGAAATTATTCTGACTCAGTACTGCGGGGAAAAAAAAAGCCACTAATTGTTTATATTGGCTACAATCTGGTCTATGGGTAACAATTCCTTTGAAAGCCTGCTACTTGCACTGTCATCAATGAAAGATTTTGCTAGTGGGAGCTCTGAGGTTACCCAACTAGATGATGTACACAGCATCTGAAGTCCAACACAGACTGCTAGCAGACTTCACTGGGCCTTCTGCTTCATGTCTCCTCACTACAGAAACCTCTAGCTGGACTGTTATGTAAAAATATATTCTGGGTGTCTACAGCAAAAGAAAAAAACCCAGAAAATACAAAAAAAATGTAATTAAGATTTCCATTCTTAGGTACTAACACTATTGAAAAGTCACTTAAATAGAGCTGTCTCTAGTTCTAATTCTAACGAATTTTAATACCAAAAAAGATTACAGAAAATTTCATTTATACAGTAATTTCCCATTGCAAGTCTTGGGTTGAAAACTCTGTGTCATAGAAGAGCTACTATGATGTTCAGTGAACTCATGTAAGCAGCCTTACAGTTCATAAATAAATGCAGACGTTAAAGGCTAAGCTGTAATTTGCAAAATTCCTAATTGCTACATCTTTTATGTAATTCCTTCCTGCATTTCCCACAGTCCACAACAGTAAAACCTGAACAGAGTTCACATTTCCATTTCTAGTGACCAATTTTTTGTTCACAAGAGTGAAAAGCTCAAGTTATTTTAGAGAAAACAGAATATAAAATAATGAAACAAATATGCAGTAATATAACACTAAGGGCAAAATAAATTTATACGTAACAACTATTTTTCAAAATTCTTGCTTTGCTTTAGATGCCAGTTTGCCTTCTGGCTAAAAACACATTCTTCACACACGCTGGGAATGTTGAGGAAAACTAGTCAGCATTCAGAGGATTAATACAGATTTCCAGCTCTGTGCCTTCAGGCTTAATAGTCAGACATCTATTTGTCCTCGGGAGAGGTTAGGGGTTGAAATGCAAATATGCAAACAACTGAATTCTTTGTTAAGATATCAAGAAAAAGCTTGATCTTTGCTGCTGTTTAATAAATCCTTGCAATTTTATGGACTTATTTAAATGCAGCTTTGTGTCTTACTATTTTGAAGGAGAAAACAATGCAAGAAACAAACACATTCATTCTGACTAAAATTTGTTCTCTAGAGGAAAAATGACATACACCCTTGACAGCTTATTTACCAAACTCACTAAAGATTTATTGATTTATCAATCAGTGCCTTGAGCATTTGCTTCTCCCCAAGGGAAAATTAACAATTCCAGCTAACCTAATATATTCTATGTATAAACTAAGTGAATGCAAGAATCAATCCTGGCACAGTTTACAACATCCAGTTAAAAAAAATGCTGTCCCTTTTGGTGTATGTAAAATTGAAAGCTATACTAACGAAGAATAAATGCTCTTGTTGCTTACAAACATAAAAAATACTTATTAAGACAGTACAATTGAACCCAACAGACATTTTAAATCATTTAAATACTCAGTGGGAGGCAAAAGCATTGGAAAATAAAAAATTGAGTGATTTTGCTTCTAGATTAATACTAAGTACTACCACTATTAGTTGTAATACTGACATTCCTCAAAGCAGAGCTATTTCAAGGAGGTACAAATTCTCTTGCTTCACCTGCAAATTATAAGCCTGAAAATTAAGTACTGGTTTGATGATGTCAGAGCAACATAAGAATTCCAGAAGATGAAAATGCAAGTCTAGGAATACTCTGTCAACTCACACAATTTTTTTTTTAAATGTTTAAACAGAAATAAAATGTACATTCAAAAGTGGAAATAAATTAAAATTATGACAGCAAAACCAAAATACAGTAAATGTAAAATTAACTTTTCACTACATAGAGTAAAAATGCCTGTTTTATATAGATATAACAGTTCAAAGTAAAAAAGAACTGGTATGCATGCTCAATGCCTGAATGCTTCTGCACTGACCCCCTGCAGCACCTGATTATTTACAGGGCCCACAGAATGCCTCAATCTCTGCTACCTAAGCAAGAACATGAATAGATACAGCAGTGTCTTCCCTTGAAAACCAACAAATCTATACGTGCACACAAAAGCCCCAAAACAATACACTCTCCTCTCTGTGCTGATGAGGGGATAGCTGCAGCTGAATAGCAGAAGCCAAGCAGAAGACAGGACACCTTGTCACAATTGTTATCTTCTCAGCAAGATATATTCCATATGAACATCAGAATCCCAGACATAAAACCAAACCTGTTTTTAAAACTTCATATATAATTTGACCAGAAGTTTTATTATAAACCACAGAATCAAGGACTTCGCTGAACATTAAAACTGCATTTAGAGAAAAATCCTCAAGATATGTCATGACCTCCTCTCTTTTTTTAAAAATAGAACCAAGTAAAGAAAATTGTCATCCAATCAGAGTAAAAAAAGGCAGGAATTATTGTAAAACACTGCCCTCTGGTGTTAAGCCAATTCTAAATGCCATTTTATATTTCAGACTTCCCCCCCAAGCACCCCCCTGCAAATTTTTTATTATTTTTTATTTTTTTACCTGAAAGAACCACCTCCAGGGTCATTCAGCTTGTTTTTCTGATTTGCAGAGACCTGAACACCAAAGCCCCCAGGACTTTTGCTGGCTTGTATTGTTGGTGCCTTCCCTACTGTGCCTGAAAAACACCAAGCAATGTTATTATGAGCTGTCTTAGACAATTTACATCAAAGAACCTTCTGTCCAGGAACTAAATTTAACTGTCTGTAAATTGCAAACAAAGGAAGTTATTATTTTTAAAGATTACACTGCTGAGGAAGAATAATTAAAAAACCAAAATTTATATTTGTTCAATATTTACAGAATATGGAAGATTCCAAAACTGAAAACCACTGGCCATAACTGGTTATAACACACATAATGGCTCTAAGTGTGTTCTCAACTGCCAGTAAACTACTTTTCTAGATTATCTGCACAGAATAAAGCAGCAGATTTTGAAATGTTAATACAGTTGCTTAAAGTCACAGTTACTCTGTTAACTATGTCTTTTGCATTTTTTATGGTCACTGGGTTTTGTTGCAGTGTAAAAAAAAAGTCTTTCTGGAGTTTAAAAGATTATTTTAAATGTTTTTAAATGTATTGTGTTGGAAGTAAAAGAAAAAAACACTATTGTAAAATCTGTCATAACCTTTATGAGGGGGGATGTCTTTCTTATTTTAAAAATGATGATTTAAAAGTAATTCATATCTGTGTCTAGACTTAAGAGGCCTGTACGTAAGGTAAACCCTGGGTTTCCAAATGAACTAAAACGTGACAGACATTCTTGTGATGGTAAGTGAAAAAAAAGTATATTAAATCCTCTCTTTGATATTTGGAAAAAAAATCTAACAAAAATAATTACAAGTTTATGTTTCTAATTAATAAATCCACAGGTAGTGGTGGTGGTTATTATTGTTATTGTTGTACATTGTATTTTGGTGCAACTGAGTAAGCCCCCCTTCACCCCTTAAACACATCTACTTGGGTTGTATTTTGCATTTCTTTTCATCCCACCTGCTTTCTGACACATGAAAATAATTCGTATGTCTACTTGACTTACAAAAATCACATTTTTTCTTGTATATCACCCTGCTATCAAGTGTTACATACACATACTATTTGAGACTGAGAAGTACATTAAAGTTGTTCTTGCACAGCTCTGACTCATAGCATATACTGAGTTGGAATGTACCCATAAGGATCAAGTCCAACCTCTTGAGTTGCATAGCACTGGCAGAGTATGAACCATACTATAACCTAAAATTATGTTATTTTTATTTCATGAATCATAAAAACTTGAAAACACAACTATCCAAAAAAAACTATTTAAGAATATTTCTTTACTAAAACAAGTGTCAGGGTTGGGCTTGGGTTTTTGGGGGTTTTTTGTGTGGGTTTTTTTTGTTTTTGTTTTTGTTTTTGGGGTTTTTTTTTTGTTAATGCCCAGTCCGGCATTACTTTTTTTATTATTAAGTCCTTATCAACTTCAATATATGATCTTAAAGTGAAACTAATTTGATGGGATTTGTTCAGTTCTCCAATCTGTAGAAACACAATGTTATGTGGAATCCCAGCATTAGCAAATACACAAGACTTCAGGCTCCAAGCCTGAGGAACAACAATATCTTGTCATCACAATATTCAAGGTCCATGAGATATCACAGATAACATTGGTTCATGGACCGGACAATTCATTTGGGTTTTTTTTTTCCAATAAACTAATTGAAAGGCTTTGTATTAAGCAACCTGGAAGGAAAGAAATAATACAATAATAAAAATGAGCAGGTTTCTGCTTTCTACAGATAATGTCTAGGATGTTATGTTAACTTTGAAAATTATTGCAATGGCCTTAAGGTTGCAGTGACACTCCTCCAGAATTAACACTATATTCCTTTAGAACTAGTACATCAGTGGGTTATTTTCTACAGATGATAACTTTTGATCAAAAACAAAAAGCCCAAAAGCTCTAGCAGAGTAGGTAACTTCTTGGTCTCAGGAAAACAATGTGTCTGCACTGGATATTGAAAAATTCAGACTCATTTCTTTCATCCTGTGTGTGTGTAATTCCACTCAAATGGCTCTGGTGAAGTAAATACAAGCTATGGGATGAATACAGGATTTCTGGTTTAAATCACAATTGTGCATAATTAAGCAGTTACACACCAACTATGGCTAAAACATCAATTCATATTACCAGGCAGATCATATTTTGAAAATTAAAATCACCTGTGGGCAAAGATATTTCATGGGATTGGTAATGACATACAGAGTCTTTCACCACTGAATCCTTGTTTTAAATCTGAAGTAGAGTGATCTACAGAAATTAACTCGAATTTACAAGCTTATAAATTCCTACTGGTATTTCTGCAATGAGTACTCTGTGGAATTATTTTATTCTTTGGCTGAATTCCCCCACCAATAAAATGCACTTCACCTAATTATTACACTGATAAGTGCTTTGATAAAGGAGTGTGATTTTTTTTTTTTTTGTTCAGTAACTATAATGTTACTTCTCCTGCTATGGAAATTATTTTATTAATACAGAAGTCCTTAAAGCCTTCCAACTTTATCTATACTACTGCTTTAAAAAGCATTAGAGTCTGTTCACGTGGATACATTTCACTAGGAGAGTCACTCCTACATGAGAAGGAAAAAGCACCATTCTATGGAGGTCAGCTCAGTTCTGGTGTCATTATTCTTAGGAGTCACACTCCACCAAATTATACTAATGCAATTTTCTGTAGAGACAATGTCCTATTCCAGTATCTTACCTCCTTCTGCTGAAATACCTAGGTCAGTATAAAACAGCATTATACTGCTGTTTACAATATAAATTTCTAACAACATATCAAGATAAAAAACCTGCTCTTTCACAGTATGCCACAGACATTTCTCTGAGCTGCAAGTATACAGGTGAACTTTTCCCTAGATCTGGGCTGCAGGATGAGCAGTTTTACAATAGGATGTTTTCTAAATTACTGTTTTGTTCTCTCTGTTTCTGTAACTAAAATGATACAGTGGTGGGCTTCAACCACCTGGTAAATAGAATAAGCTCACCCAAAAGCAGTGCTTTGTATGAATTAGCCTTTACAAACTGTTGTCTTCCTTAAACCAAACTGCCAGTTAAATTGCACTTAAATGGCTACCATGAGTAAATTCATATTCTGAATCCACTGTTTAAAGACAGATGCCAGTATCATTCAAATTCCTGGCACACTGTTCAGTCTCTAAGTCGTGAATGTCAACAGTCAAAGTCAGCCTTCACTCTCAGATACATTAGTCAGAAGTAAGTGCTGTGAGATGCCAAGTACCTACCCTGCTAATAAACCTGGGATATGAGTATCAGTGCTGTGAAATACACACCCTATGACAAGTCAATGCACTCCTCCCTAATTTGGAAAAACAGCATATGGGATTATACTGACAGCTTGGTCTCCATGTCCATTCAGTCTCTGCATTCTCTAAGAACACAGCAAGTAGAACATCAACTACTGTTAAATGTGATCATTGGTGCTTTTGAATGCTTTCTTTTCCCAAGGACAACAGAAAAGACCAAGCATAAAGTCAAATAGGCAGCAATAGCTTTTATGTGCATTTAAACTAGTTTGATTTCTGATTGAATACCTGAAGATGGCAAACTCTGTATTCCATTACAAACCCTCAATCACCTAAAGGCCCACATCCAAAAGGTACTCTTATACATAATCAGGAAAAATAAAATAAACAAGCCTAACAGGTCTAGTGGTGGAAAGCAACAAATGCATGTTTATTAGAAAGCAAGAAGGCTTCAAGAACCCTCTTAAAATGTGGAACGTATCAGCCAGATATTATTCCACTTGTGTACATACAGATGAGGAAGCTGTGTATAGACAACACCTCTTGCTCCCCTGGCTAATCACAGCATGTCAGGTTGCTGCAGTCAGTCTCTGATCTCACCAAAGAGTAAACATACTGGCAGAAAAAAAAATAAAATTAAAAGTACATGGGTTGAGATATTTCTCTAGAACTCCTACCTTGACAAAGACAGTGACTATCATGTTCCACATCAGGAGTACAAGTTAAAAGTAGGAGGATTAAATTGAGGCATACTCTAGGCTTCAGGAAAAAACCAAAGAATTTCTTTCTTGGCCCAGAGTTAGAGCTTAGGACAGTAAGAGTCAAGTTCCTGACTTCTATAAGAAATTTCCATAGAAAAACTTCTGAGTAAGGAGCTAAGAGTCTAAGAATTTAGTCCTAAGATTGCTTCAAAACATTTGACTGTGTGTGTCTGAAATACCTTGAAATTGAATAGTGAAAACATACATTCCTCAGCCAGTATGAAGTAAAAAAAGAAATGTCAAGCCTGCCAATGTCAACACTGAATGTATTCCCCACGCTACTCGTTTGTAATGACAATGAAATTCATACAAAAGTAACAATCTCACTGAAACATTTAAACCCGTACCTTGTGGTCTAATGGTCTGAGTTATTACCACTGGCATCCTAATCTGGGTAGTCTGGCAAGCTGGGTTTCGTTTCACAGTTTGAGCAGATGTGGACTGGATAATCTGCTATTATTAAAAAAAAAGTATACTCACATTATACTCTTTATACACGAACACACACAACGTAAATATACCAATACCTGTAATTACTAATATAAGCACGTGGATCTCTAAAAGCACAATCAGCTAGTGACAAAAGTCATATTCATGTAACACATGTGGTTGTGTGTGTGTGTATATACCTGTTTTGCTGTTATGCTTTAGAAAAAAAATCAAATATATGACACAACTGGCATATGTCCCAACCTTAATAAAAATATATTTCAAAGTTGTAAGATAAAGTTTAGGCTTTTTCTTCAGATGTTTTACTAGGAAGAAAATCATCTTCGTAGCAGAAAATGCTGCAATAATATTAGTGGTATGCACCTACAACCATTAGGCCTTTCACTATATACCTATGCTTTTTAAAGAAAATACTTACTAAAAGTAAGTTGTAAAATATTATGGGTTCCAAAGGCAGATATACACAAGGAAGAAAATGTTTTGTAGTGACCACATATTACTCATCTTTTTATGAAATTAACATTTTTCTTAAAGTTTAATTTACTACTAAGCCAAGTTCTGAAGTCCTACCTAAAACAGAAACTTCGAATTTGGCCCATAAAAAAAAAATCACATCAAAAAAGAAAAAAACCCACAATGGTCACAGCTAAGCAACAGCAAAATGTATGTTCATGAAATCAGAGACGAGGTCGGCACAGACGTAATGAACAGAGGATTCTAAATGACATGGGGATGCTGCAGAGCTGCAAAAAAACAATAATCCATAAAGAACCTTTGAAAACAGAGCACAAATAGCTGCAAACAAGATTACAACCACACCATAGGCACCACAACTTCAAAAGTCACGTGCTCTTCACACTCACAAGGATGTTACTCCCATTGCACCATGTGTCTGCTGTTTCTGAGTGACATCTCAGCTTCCACCTCCACAGGATGCGACAGGCCCTCCCAGAAGACAATACTCCACACTACACACTACTACAAACAGGAACCACTGCACCTTTATTCAGCACCAGTTGGCATTATTCTTACAAAGGGTATCTAAACCCACACTATTTAGCTGAATAATGAATGGCCAAACCTATGACTTCAAAGTATGCCATGGAGAAAAGGAAAGGAGAAACTCTATTTCCAAATGAGATGTTAAGGTAGAGAACTAAGAGTCTACAGAAGAAACAGGAAATTGTTTCAGCAGCAGGAACCAGGGCTCCCAAATCGGGAGGGAGGGAGGTGAAAACTACAGCCAAGAAAAAAGCAATGGGAGAACAAGGCCTATAACGCAGCCTGGAGAAAAAGCCAAATTGGGCCATTCTAAAGTTATGAAACTGCACACTGTACTTCCTAAAATACTAGAAGTTGAGAAGTCACAATAAACCTGCAGATATTGGGGTACTAGCAATAGTTAGCTTGCAGAATGAGAAAAAGGAGAAAAAGATTAAGGATTCAACTTCCTTTACAACCACTGAATGGAGCATTTGTACCAGTGACAGAAATGGAGCAAATGGAGGTTAATTCATTTGGTCAAGGCAGGCAGTGAGTGAACAGTGATACTCAGAAAGGAAAAAATAAAGTAGCTAGCACGCTTAAAGAGAGGAAAAAAAGAGGTGGTAAGTGAAAATGAGGGGAAAAGTTGACTTTGCATTTTGATGTCCAGGAAACACGTGCAAGTGTATTTCAAAAAGAAAGGAGAGAAGAGAGCCCACAGGAAAAGATGACTGCAGTGTTAGGAAAAAGAATGAGAATGTTGCCACTTTTACAATAATTTATTGGATAAGTTTTCAGAGAATAATGAAGAAAAGCAGCCATAACTGGGCAGAAACCAGAACAAAAAGGAGATATACATGATCTGTGGATAGAATTACTATCTGGTATTTCAATAATTGTCTGCAATTAGATTTTTTTTTTCTCTGTCAAGCAATCAACTTCTACAGTGCAAAATCCATTTCTGTTTCATCTGATTGGTAGTTTAATGTGGATTGCCTAAAAAAAGAGCCAATAATGCTGTTAAAGACAGGACAAGTATTTAAACATTTATGGTGACATAAATAAGGGTCATGTTGCCCTTACTATCAAATACATTCAAAAAATGTCCTTTAACAAGTACTGTACTAGGACTTCAAGGTACTTAAAAGTGCTGGAATTATAGAAAATGATTGAGAAATAAACTTTTTCCAAGGGGCACAAATCAAAGTCATCATCTTAAACTTCATACAGAAACTGAACAGCAACAAACACATACTCTCTAAAACGAACATCTGCATCTCAATTTTGAGCAACGTTTTACACAAACTTAAATTCCAGTTTCTACACAGTTTATACAGATGTAATTTTCAGATCTGGAAGTGAATAAGGAACAAACATTTGTTATTTGTTTCTGAAACAATGTGTAACCTTCTGTGCAAGCAAACAAGGGACATAGCAAAAACTGATTAATCAGAGGCAATTGACTACATTAAAATTTATAAACAATCTAAACCGCTCTTCATTAATTAAAATAATTCAAACCGTTCTAATCCTCTTGTCTATTCTCCCAACAGCATAAACACTTCCATTATGTCTTTAACCTGGCCTGCTACGTGTAGACAATGAGCAAATCACTAGGAAGCTAGTCAGGGATAGGATTAAACTTCACCAAATTATTTAATATTTCTCACAGCCTAAAAGCACACGCACTGAGCACACCCCACCTAATATCATCTCTTCATATGCTCCATCCAAAATGGTCAGTCTGTAAGCACCAATTTATAAACCCAGACTGATAAAGAAGATACAGAAGTGGATGTTTTAGGACACTTAGGTTATCAGAGACATTACTTCAGTCTTCAGAAAAGGGGAGATCTTTTTGCTGTCTGCAACCACCTAATGGGAAGATGTAGAGAAGATGAAGCCAGACTCTCAGAGGTGCAGAGAAGGATGTGACACAATGGGTACAAGCTAGAAAATGGGAAATTTCAATAAAAGGGGTAAAAAAATGCCATGAGGATGTGCAAGCACTGGAACAGATTTCCTGGAGAGGCTGTGTAATCTCATCTTGAAGGCACACAAAACAATGCTGGGCACTGGGCAACTTGCTAACTTGTATGCTGGATGTTGGACCAGACACTTCCAGAAGTCCTTTCCAACCTGTTACCACTACATTCATAATCATAATATCAATGATCTTATAAAAATGCTAGGCCAGAAAAGGTAACAAGACAGTCCACAAAAGTCTTCAAAGGTTACAGAAACTGTTCATCTTACATCTCCAGTAAAAAGGGAAGCTGTTTTCACCATTTCCACCACTGAGGAGAGCAAGCACAACAATAGCAACAAAGGCACAGAAAATGGGAAAGATTTCATGTAATCCAGCCTGGATTTGACAGTAAGTTTGGAAAATAGCAAAGCTACCACACAAATTTGTGAACAATAAAGGGCTGAGACAGCAAATAACGTCACACACCAGCTTATTCCTCTTCAATCTATCTGCCAAAAGTTGTAGACTAGACTGCTACACTTCATAAATCTTCAAGGAACATATTGAAGCAGGAAAGTCATGGTGGTGTATTTCCAAATGCCATACGTGAACAGTTACCTTTTTCTATAAAAAAATATTTTTCTGTAAAACAAGATAAACATTTCTTACAACAGAAAGTATTACTCCTCTTTTTATTTCATTTTCTCACTTCACCCCTTAACTGTCATCTTTCCACTCCACAAGTCCCACTCGCTTTGGTTCATCATTTATCTGCTCCTCCATACAAGTTCCTCTTTCTCACTTTCCAAATGTTTCAGACTATTCTGTTCATTTCTGAAGTTCACTTTATTTTCACATCTGTAAAAATGGATGTTTATACAAAGATGCTTCCACAAAACAAGCAGACTTAAGAAGATGAAAAGAGGATATTTATCAGTCATACTACTGATAACCTGAGGAATAAAGTGGTTACAGCTGAAATACTTTTCTTAAGGCCCTTCCTCAAAACACTTAGATTCAATGAGTCCTAATCTCAAGCGATAAGAGGTGTGAGTCTTCTACAATGTATGCTGTTGCAGAACAAAGAACAGATTACAGATGTGAACACAGACCAATAATTAACAATGCAAATGACCAACTAATACAGACGTTCAGAATTCAGCCAAAGCACATAAAAGGAATAGAAGTAGAAAGACTGGTATCTTGTGTTCTTTTTCTCTTACCTGAGCAGGAGATACTAAATAAAAATGAAACATACTACCTACAAAGGAAAAGTCCTTTAGGACAATTAAACTGGAACTTGCTGCAAGGATTTTGCAAACCTCAATCCAGACACTCCTGTACCACTGTAGACAGCATGGGGGTCCCAACAATATCCTTCCCCTTGCTGGACTGGTGTTCCAAAATCAGCCTGACTCAATGTACATAAAACACACATTGCAACAAAAGCATCTGATCAAAAAGCTTAAGCATATCAAATACAGCAATAAAACCCAAAAGCACAGGAAATTGAAGCTGCTGCAAGGAAAAGAAAATCCATCATTTACCATGTTTGTTTTTTTCCTCAGATAAGTATTGTTGAGGGAAGAAACAAGCCACTTGTAAACGTACAAAATTCAGAATGGCTATGGTTTGATATGACATTTATCTTCACTCATGAGTAAACACTTGCTAACTCACTTGTGGCTATGCCACTTGTGATTTATCAGTCTACTCACTCCTGAAGATAAATGTCATATCAAGCCTCAGCTATCATGTAATCTGGCAGCATGACGTTACAACGTGCATCCTTTTCTGGGCCTAAAATTTGTATTTACCATTGTTTACCATACTGTAACAGTTACCTTTTTTCAACATTTACATAAGCAATATTATCCCTCCCAAATAACATTAATAATAAAAAATTAGTTTTTACAGCTCAGCACATAATTTTTAATGTTAATATGACAACAATATTGTTCCATTGAGTAAATGTTTTCAAAGCAGCAATGAAGGAAAAAAATAAGCTAAAAGTCACTGTATCACTTGTCCCATCTGCTTCTCAATTTATTACACAATTCTTCCTACAACATTTCACCTAATTTTGAATGTTTTCAATGATGGCTTTTTCATCACTACCTTTGGGAGCCTGATCTACTACCCAATAACCTGTCCTGCCGTGAGGCCTTAAATCCAGCCTAAACCCTATTTTAATTATATCCTGTTGGTTACATTTATACTCTCTTATACTGCTCAAAATAATTTATCAACACACTTCAATGTCTAAAACCTTCATTTATACTTCCCTTTTGTCAGTATTTGATCAAGTTACATGTGTTTAATTCTCCTAAGCTTTTCTTTTAGTCTTTGCTTTCAAGACTGTCTTTTAATTGCCATTTCTTGTTACTGGTTTCCAAACATCATTTGTTGCCAATATCCTCCTTAATATAAGGCACAGCCCACAAAATTCTGAAAGTCTATAACTCAAGAAGTACTAGCCTGTATTTCAAATATGCAAACAATTTGCTAAGTGAAGGCCTTGTTCCTGTTAATAGATCCCAAATATCTACTCCTCAGCAGCCATTTTTATTTAAGCTTTATTGCGCACTAAATTCCAAGTCAGTCGCTAGATCTTTATTAGTTCATTAACAGAAACTATTCCTTTTATACAAAAAAGCTTCAGTAGAGAACTGAAAACCAAAGCACATTCCCATAAACCTTGCTTGTCCGCTGTGGTATCTTGTTTCTAAATTCCATTACTCTCAGCTCTTGGGAGCCTCCAACCACAGTCCTTGGAAAAGTCTTAGTAAATGTTTAGGCAAATGCTATTCTACTGTAACTTAGAAGACAGCAAAACATCCCCTCTGGACACCACGTAATTTAATGCAGCAGAGTGGTCCAGATGAATTTCTATACATCTTTCCTAATCCTAGATCTGCGGTAATCTTAATATAGCTCTGCATATAATTGGTTTTAATTAAGATGGGTCACTTCAAATTTCTTCCTATTTAAATTTAATAACTGGCTTGAACCTGGAGTATTTTCTCCTTACAATGCAGTGTCAATACAACATACAAAATGGTAATCAATCTCCATTAGTCATCTATTTACAACTGCAACTCATTTAATAAGGAACATCTCTCTCATTCACTGAAACTTTTGTGCTGTAACACCCTAAAGAAGCCAGGTAATGTTTGCATACATAAGGCAATATAGAGTTCCTGCCCCCTAAGAATGCCAATTTAGACAAACTTTGAACATTGCACTTAAAACAATTAAATAAAATCAATTGCTGGTTTATCTCATTAGTGTCTCATCAATAAAATAATAGCCTAAGATTATTCCCCTTTTCTCTAGCTAGAAGGAGCAACCAGTACTTATAACACCGTTTTGGAACACAATTCCAAAACCTTTTAAATATNACTAACACTATACATTTTGATGCTGAAGTCTCCTATAAAGGAGTGCATAAGCACTCTACACTGCATGCTGAACAGCATACAGGGAATCCCCATGTTGCAAGATACCTCAATAGAACTGAAGCAGTATCACCACATCTGACTCCTTTGTAAAACTGAAAAGGCAAAAGAAAGGAACAGCTAACAGATTCTCTACATTTTAAAAGAAACTAGACTACTGGAAACTGGCTGCTATGAAAGGATCTATATTCCAAAAGAGGCTTGCCTGTCTGCAGCTGGACAGTTTGCAAAGCCAGCTGGAACCCTCTACAGTGAGCTTCAGGCTTGGAAAATCTGGAGCTCAGCCAGGTTCCTCCATCAGTGCTGGCCACCCTCAGGCAAGCCAGCTGTAATACTCCTCTTCCGGACAAGTCCCAGGCAAGATGGCCAGTAGCTCTTTGCTGTGCTCTGATTTTGGGGAGCACTAAGAAGTGTGAAGAGTGTGATCACTGTCACCACAAAAAATGTTAATACTTAGAATTACTATTATGATACAGTGATACCCCAGGTTATGGGGTTGTCTGCTTGGCACCTGTGCTGATGGCTGTTGTGGTATATAAGATCGGTTTTATGCAGTAACTCTTCCTGTCTGATGCTATTTTTGTCTGTGTGGTACTAATCTGAGGGCCATTTAGAAGTGCTTGTATGTCTTAATGTAATGTTTGATTCAATTAATTACTGATCTATTAAAAGGAAATACAGAAAGCCAGGTTTTGCAATAAAGCAAATAAAATTTTTAATATATTCTAATCTCCCTAAATGTTTTCTAGAAAAGGAATAGTGAGCATAGTTTTGCTCTGTACTCTTTGCTACCTTTTGAAAATTTAGTGGTCGTTTCATGTACCCACTAAGATGAAAATTCAGTACTAGACCTATGTATGACCTCACAGACAGAAAAGCAACTTCTGCCCATCAGGTCAGTCCCCACAATGTATTACTTAGAAGTTTCCAGCTCACTCTTATGGCACTCGTAATGTTGAATAAGACAACTGAGCAAGGCTTCACACTGCTATTCTCTACTAAAGTTAACGTCATGATTGCTTGCCTTGGGTATGCTTTGCATGAGACACCCACAGAGATGTCTCTCCCATAAATTTGGGTTTAGCCTATTCAGAAAATACTCCACAAGAACTGTAACCAGAAGAGTAAGAATTCCTGTGGACTTGCCAAGACATTTGTTCTACAACAGTGTTTCTCAGAAGGTGGGGTGCAAACTGCCTAAGAGGCAAAGGAGTGTTTAAAGAGGGTTGCAAAGCATTGGAAAAAGCTGTGTTACCTGGCAACAAGGTGGTGGTGTAAGGCTAGACTTAGTGGCCACAAACATTTATACTTGTAAGGAACCTGTCGGCGGCTGTCAGAAATTTGCTTTCTTGCAGGACAAGGAGTCATTTTTGCTCCTACTGCCTGTCATTACAAACAGTTCCTGTTCCCTACCATAAAGAACCAAATCTACTGTTAATTCAGTCTTATGGAACATGGACAAATCAAAAAGAAGTTACAGAAAGTAAGAACAACAGTTTTCTAATACAACAGTCCAGAAAGCGCAGAGAGAACCCATCTTAGGAAGACTAAGAATTCAAGTGGCTCAACAGAAAGCAGCCAGTAAAGTACAAAATATCCAAGTGTCCTGTGTGTGTTACAGGAGCCAGAACTCTAATTGTTACACATTAGAACTATGCTCACTGAATGATGGTAAAACTGTATTAATTTCATTTTAATAGTAACTACTAGAAAGTATTTGTAAAGTCCAAAAGACGTGGCCCAGATTTTCAAATTGCATATGGCTACTTTCAAATTAAAGCAAAAGAAATATTCTCTCTCCACACACCCTACAAATTACCTACACACTTCTTAGGACCTACAAACTCAAGGATAGATCACTAAGATTTTTACATCATATATGTATTTCTGAACCTTGGTAATATCTTTACCAACTTGCTACACTTTCTGGAACTTATGAATTTGATTTTGAAACCTAAGTCAAGTACTTTACTCATACATACAAAGAACCACAGACATCTTTGAAGAATGACAATGCCTATATAAACTCAAGACCTCAAAAAACCTAAATATATTTTAATTACAACTGTGAACAGATTATGTAAGATCATATAGAACAGTGGGATAACTTCACCACACTCTTAGTGAAAAACTGGCTGTATAGTTTCCATATTGATAGTCCCTTAATGAGTCCAGAGCACATAGTACTCCAGTATGGACAGCAATGATATATATATCAGTTAACAACAAAGTATAGCACTATATCTAAACAAAACACACTGGTACAGTACAGCTATCTTCACAAGATTTTACAACTATGATTAGAAAGGTTTAAAATGAGACTAAGCAAAGCAGCATTCCAAGTGAAATAGTAAAAATTATACCCTTGCCTGCAAATCTTGAAAAACTTTGTCCTATATTTAGACTTAACCCAAATTCCACTCTGATCAGATAACAAATGCTGTATTCCAGACAAAAAAAAAAGGCCAAGAACATACTGATTTAAATTTAAGCTGTTAGTGTTCTCTAATGTTTGAGCAAATGTTGACCATGCATGTGTACTGACAGAAAAAGAAGTACTTATATCACAGAACATGATACAAACAAAAAAGCATTTTCCTAAACGAGATCCAATAAATTTAACATTGAATACTGCTATTTTATTAAGAAACTCTCCTTTATACTACAGTACCTACCAGTTGAGAACTCTGATTTGACTGTACCACCTTAACCTGAGGAGGCTGCACTGTATTTGATACAGAGACTGTGCAAATGTTGTTTGGTTGCCTTATTCCTATTGTCTGCGTTGTGACAACAGAGGAGATGCTTCCAGAGGCAGGCTGAGGTATAACTTGTGATAGCTTGGTTTGCTGAAGTGACTGCTGAGACGGCTGTCCTTGCAAAACTGAATGTTGACTATTCAGTAAAGATTGTCTCAATGCAGGTAGACTTTTCTAAAAAGAGAAGAAAGTTTATGAAATATCAAATTTAGCATTCTGTAAACATACTTAGAAGAATTCAGCTTTCCTTCCACTGTCTGCTTATTTGTCAAGAAGATGATTCAACATATTTTGCAAGAGAGAAAGTTCAGTTTACATTTCTAATAAACTTTCAATTGGGTTTTAGCAACCCTGTAGGATGTGCCCTAATTCCACTGTAGCAGTAAAGTATAACACACCCTGCCTCGAGACTATCTAGAACATGTAGCTTAGGTCTTTGGAAGAGCAAAAAATGCAGATAGAAAAGGCAGAACCATAGGAACAACCCTATTCCCAATGTATGCTGTAAAAAATAAACTGCACCAATTTACTTCTGACACACCTCTGGTACCTAAACAAGATGATTTAACTGTTGATGCCCTACAGCAATAGGTGTTTACTGTATTATTACTGATCTAATATATTCTCACTAGGTTAGAAAAATGTACTATTGTATGCTTCATGTTCAGACCAGCTGAACCAAAAAAATACAGTTTTAAAAGGCTACACTGTACCTTCAGGAATAAACATTTTACTTTTTAAGTGGTAGTAGTGTTCTTTTGAAGTGCTCCCCCCTAGGCAGCTGTAGAATGTAAAGTGTTTAGCCCAAGCTACAGCTCTTACTAAACTTCTAATATTTATTTTAAAACTTAATGCCTGTTGCCAAGAGGGGACTTCAAAGAAAGGAAACAAGTTAAAACTTATCATGGTGCTAGAAGTGACTGCAGCATAACAGCAAGAAAAGGTACAAGTAAGGGTTAACAATAACCTGAAAAAAACAGAAGCAGAGCAATAAAGTACTGAAGAAAAGTTGAAGAGAGAGAAGAGAGGATATCTACCCTAAACTGTGAAGTTTTGGACCAGAAGAAAAATACTTTTAAAATTATAGTTGTGGTTTTGTCAAGGCATAATTAAACATGCTTTGTATGTATGTACATAATCTTGCATATGGAAGCTATTGTAGCTAATGCAATAACCAACTAAAAGGTTTGCCTCTACATATACTAACTTAGCATAATAAATCCATTTGGTATCACATTAAAATTTCTATTACTGATTAGTTCCAGATTACAAGCAGGATCAGTTAATCAATTATTTCAACAGCTTTATCCCATTTATTTTTTCATAATCACTGTTAAATATGTATTAGAAGTTATCAATGACTCAAAAGTAGATTACAAAAACAGTATGGAAAAAGCTTATTGAATTACTTGAAGCATTCTATAGAAAGTTTGTGCCTCTTCCAAATGTGAATGCTGTAATTCTTCACCAAAAAAATGACCTACTACCACAAAAAATTCTGTACATTTTAAGAGTAAAGGGCCACTACAGAATAGACAATGGATGATTTCCAATCTAGAGACCAACTGCTTTTTTAAATAAATCTAATTAATAAATATTCTAGATCAAGGTTACTCAAGCCCTGGCTGACAGTCTTCTTTAGGTATTAAAGGCCCATGTGCCGAAAGATGAGCCAGCAGGGAAGCCAGGCTGAACAGACAGCTTTGGCTCACCAAGTGATAGGATGAGATGAAATGATCTCAAGTTGTGCCAGGAGAGGTTTACATTGGATATTAGGAAAACTTCCTTCACCAAAACGGTTCTCAATCATTGAAACACGCTGCCCAGGGAAATGGTTAGTCACAATCCCTGGAGGTATTTAAAAGATGCATAGATGTGGCACTTAGGGAGAGGTGGTTTAGTGGTGGAATTGGCAGTGCTAGGTCAACAATAGGACTTGATCTTAAGAGTCTTTTCCACCTAAATGATTAAAAGGCAATTGGGGGAGGGTGGGAGGGAAGCAAGCAGTAAACTGCCAAGTGATTCTATTCTACTCTACACCAGCTCTGCATGATAATTTAAAAATATGTATCATGGGGCCTAAACCAAAGCCCCAAGAACACAAGGTCTCTTCTCTGTAGGAAATCCCTATTTATTTCTAACCATTCTCTAAACCTGCCAGGGAACAGCAAGGCTGCAGCACAGAGCCTCAGCTCCCAACCATGAAAGCAGGAATTAGCACCTGTCTAGCCTGACAGAGATGGAGCCTGCACGTGACTTCCAGCCGAGCAGATTTTGGCAGCAAGAAGTCAAACTGAATAGCACTGCTCCAGACAAGCAAAGCTAATTCCATTTTAAAAGTATATTCTAAAAGTGTATCTACTGATGTTTGCATTGAAATATGTTTATCTAAATAACATCCACATTACCTTAAGGAAAGGTACAAGGTATGGCTGAGGAGATGATTTGAGTTCCGATTGAAGACGGCCTGTAAATTCCTCTGGATCAATCTTTGCATCCTTCAGGGGGAAGAAAACAAAGCATCAACAACTCAGTTCATTTGTTTAATTCATTCCCAAAATCTGGATAATGCATATACATACATATACATGTAGCTGAAAAAGCTACAATATCAAGAAGAACTTTCAAAGCTGAGTCCCACAACTCCTCTGTACCTATAAAATCCTTTTGTCAAGAGCTAACATATGTAACATGCCACTCACAATTCAGGGAGTTCCCTTGGGGATGCATTAATTTAAGACATAACTGAGATCCCATAAACACTCAAATCTTTTTTTAAATTCTGTTCTCTTCCTAACTTTTACATAGTGATTTCTTTTTTTTTAATATTACTTAGAAATAACGTTATTTAAGTAACCTGACAAACTATGAAAAAAACTTGTCAACCCTTGTATTAAGAAGATATCTTTACTTAATTCCAAAACTAGTTTTGAAGGTTCAGCTTAATCTAGCTGAGTACGTGTGAATATAAACCTAAAGCACATGTGCATATAAAACCTACACACACAAGTATTTTTCATGTGTATCAATGTGTGTATGTATACACACACAAAATATACACTTAAATATATGTTCAGGAGTAACTAACAAACTTAACAGATAACTGACAATATGAAAGGTAACTAAATATTTACCAACAAATCCTGAACCAGAGCTTTCACATTACGGGATGTTTCTGGAGACGGTGAATTGTGAGAGGCGAGTTTTATAAGGGTAGCTAAAAAGTTTTTGCATTTTTTCACATTCTCTTGCATTTCCTGCAAAAGCCAAAGAAAACAAGTATTAGAACCATGTTATTTTTTAATCAGGATCAGTGAATGCTCTGACCACTATAAATAGGGAAAATTATGACATTTTCTAATTCTGGCAGGACACATTTGAAATATATATGCAGCTGTTTTACTACTGCCATTAGTCACCTGACATTGTCACATTAACTGAACATCACACTCCACAAATACTAATTAAGAAAAAATATCAATGAATATTTAATACTTTACAGTCTGTTTTGATAAAAATATCCTTAAATATCAGAAGTAACACAACAATTCACTAGAAATGCACTCTCCGAGATGCCCCATACACAATGAACGAGGTTCCCCAAACTGTCCCAACTGGTTAAATTATTTATTCAATGTGATGATTCAAACATCATCATATCTAATCTTTTCTTCATCAGTAGGAAAACATGCACTTTATTTTTTCAAGCCATTGTTTTTATATAATGTAAGAAACAGAAATGTCAGACTTCAGTGTAGCCACAACTTCGAGATCCAGGAACATAATGATGAAGATGATGAAGTCCATGGACTGAAGCCCTGATTGTTCTGACTACAGAAGAAAAATAGTTCTTTCACTACTGACACACAGATGGCAGGATGGGGAGAGCTGACTCCAAGTGTTCCTCCTCCCTCTCAGAATTTGTATTCTATTTAGTTGAAATGAAAGGAAGGGTTTAAAGTTTGTAACGTATTTGTTCAACATGGGAAGTGTGCCTGCCTGAAGAAAAGGTTTTTCTGCTTCTGAATAGACCTGAGCCATTCCTAAAGTATCTAGCATTTTAATACATACCTGTGATACAACCGTAGTTCCAGGTACAGGAGAGCTTGGTATGACCTGGGGCTGTGCTGGTACTTGTGCTGTTGTGTGAGGTGGAAGCGGCAGCCGAGGCTGACCCTGGTTTTGTGCTGAAGCTTGAGTTTGTCCACCAGTAAGTATTGCAGGTTGTTGAGAAACTGATGTTCCAGTTGCTACTGTTGTCTTGAATAAAGTTTGAGCACTTGTTGTAGCTATTGATACCTATTAGTATTTTATATTGAAAAAACAGGTAGTTGTCTTAATTCTTTTAGTCAACCATAAAGTTTTTGAAAGCCTGCAAACAAAAACCTGTTTCCTTTCAAAAACACCCTGACAAAATAAAACAATTGGCTTTACTTATAACCCTGATTTTGTCATTCTATACTGAACAGTGAGTCCTCATTACATAAATAAACATACCACTAAAAATGAGTTGCTATTAATCAACCCTTTAAGATCACCATGATGATAGAACTTCTTTAATAGCTTTCTTTAAGTTTGGCCCTTAATATTAACCAGTCAATTCCCAATCATCTGTGGTCAAATAATCAGGTTTACAATTATCTATACCATAGTTACAGTGAAAGCTCAGATTCCAATGACAAATGCACCAAGACAGCTTCCCAACCTAACCAGAGCCCAGCAGCAGCATATATGCTTTTGCATCAGTGCAAAGCCCTAGCAAAATTTAAAAAAAAAAAAAAAAAAAGCCATTCTAGACCTAAGTGGGTCCCATCAATGACTGTGCTGCATAGTCCTCAACCTTAGAAGGCTGGAAGGTTTATTGGGGTGCATAAAGCACAACATACACACACACACACCCCCCATCCAGTTCAGCTCTCATACTTAATCTGAGCTAAGATGCCACCTTGCCAAGTGCCAAGAGGTCCCAGACCAAACAGGTCTAGAAGCTAGAGCGCTCAGCTAGGGAGTACAACACACTGAACAGAAGCTATCACAACCTCCCAGCCTGACTGAAGAGCTTTCCTCTGTCTTGGGCATGGATGCAGAGCAAGCTGACCCAGTCACCTGCACTGTGATGCTACACATGATGCTGTGGATCCTGCAGCACTGGTGACCACACAGCAGACACCACAGCTCCTGCCAGGGGACAAACAGCATGGCCACCACTGACGCAGTACTTACAAGTCCAGCTGATTTAAAATTTTTCTTAAAGAAAAAAAGGTTGAAACTGCTCCCAAATTTTTATCATCTAGGAAACAGTACAAAATAAGATGCTGGCTATCACTCAGCACTTGCCTAACCCAGTCTGACTATTCATTCATTAATTATTCCTGGGATGATGTTTATAATAAAAGCAAACATACAAACATTAAAATTAACTTTGAAAAAATATAGTGTTACAAACATCCTTTTCTTCACCCATCTTTTGGTTTTTATATTCTTACTACTTACTGTGGTATGTGAAAGAATAGAGCCTCCTGGCAGAGTGGCAGCAGATGTAGCACTGACAGGTGTAGCAGTTGACTGAACAACTTTGGCTTGCACTGGAAGTCCAAGACGGACAGTAGATGTGGCCACAGAGGTTGGTTGCTAATAAAGGAAAAAATAAGCATTTTAATTGTTTTTCCTCATTAGTAACATGATCTCCAATAGTTTTTAGTAATAGTGATTACATGAGCAATCATTATCCCACACCACAAAAATAATGCAAAAGCGACTTTTATGTACAACGATGCAATACACCTTCTAAAAGCCATTTCTCATACAGACATGAACGAAAAGATTAGAAAAAATAGGATATAACCTGCAAAAAATGTTACACTGATGCACTGAGTTGTAATATCTATACATCAGCATTCATCAATATCTGAGTTTAAACTGTCAGTAACACATTCTGGTCATTTTGGTATTTACTAGCTTTTCTAGTGCTTTTTCTTGAAGAAAAATAACATGGAGAGAAAATTCAGAGTGCAGAAAAATATTTCCAAAATAATTTCAGATTAAATTATACAGAAACTAACTTGCACAGAAATGAGGTCTAAGCATTCTCGGAATCTTTGCCATCAAACACACTCTCTAATCAGACAGCAACTGGAACAGTAAGTGCAGACAAAGGAAACCACCTGGCTTAAAGGTTGTCACTCAGTAACATACTCTACAACTTGGTAAATTTGCCTCATAGAATCATAGAATTTT
>VXBZ01004276.1:1720-14885 GCA_013399135.1 Heliornis fulica
CTGGTTTACCTATATAAAGATATAAAAGAGCCATAAAGTTAGCAACTCTTGTGACTTTTGGACTACTGATTAGTTTATTCCATAGAACACTTTAACTGGTGTGGTATTATGCAACACAGATTAGCTTATTTCATCACCCTCAAAAAATAGTACTGGGTTATATGTGACATGTGCAAACATCTTAAGGGCTCAGAACTGTTACTGTGGACCAAAAACCCTAAGCATAGAAGTGTTGCATGCCCTCTACTACAGTGACTTGACAACTGACATGTCTTAAGTAACGTGTAGCTCACTTGTATTAATAATCTTGATACTGGAAACAAAACATAAAAAACACCCAAACAAAAGCCACCCTAGAAAGTGGTTTTTTTTTTAATCACCTTTCTGAGCTTCCTGGCTTGGGTTACCAGAGAATGACAACCTTAAGATGCTGTCTAGGGCCAAAAAACAAAAAACCAACACAAAAAAAAATCGACTTCATGCTGAGCTCTGCTGTTTTTCCAGAAGCAGTTCTGAGCAACTAATACTGGAAATTTACATAATACACATCCTCAGACACACAATGTGTAGGGCTAAAGATGAAATGTTACATTCTTTGCTTCAAACTAGATTGTTTCTGCTTCTTCCCTTCTCCCACCTCTATCACTCCCTTAAACAGGTAGCAGCTTTGGAATACCCATGAAATTCTACATTTATGAAGCCTTGCTTACCTGTACAACCAATTAATTTTTGACAGTTTGAGTTTCATCAACCAGCAGGAGTAGTTCTGCTTTGTCTTTCACTACAGACAGAAAGATACAGTATAAGGATCTTTCGAGACTTACAGGTCTTAATTGGCAATAATAAAAAGGATAACTATGCATAACAAGCATAAAGATACTAGGATACTTACATATATATTTTCCCCAAATTTTGACAACAAACACTGAATTATAACAACTCTGTCCAGTGTTGTAACAGAAGATAATTAGCACACGGCTGCATGTATGATCCTGTGGTTTGTCTGTCCCTACTTATTGTATGGCACAAGGCTCACTGAGATCTAAGAATGACATTCCCATCAGCTCAAAGCACAGCTTGCAAAGATGCAAGAACTGAACAGATGACTGAGGTGTGTCTAAACAGATACTGTGATGAGATCAGTCCAGAACACACAGCTGTCACTATCAGAAGAAAGCCTAACTCAAAGAAACGTTTTACCTAAAATGTAACTGAACAGGTTGTATTTTGAAGAAAGTTCTCAACATGCAACTGATTATTTTGTCACATAGTAACAGAAATGCAGTGCTGTATGGTCCACTAAATTCTGTAGTTCACTGGGAATGCTGTAAACTAACAGCTCCTTATTTCTTTATAGCTGTCACTGAGTCAAGTTAATAAAACAGCTCCTTTGAAAGTCACTTCCATGTTGTTTCCTAACAAAGCTGTAACTTACTTTCACCTTCTTGCATCATCTTCAGAAGATAGACATTTCTTGCCTTTACTTCTTTATACTTTGCCTGTAGTAAAGATGTTAAATCATTACATCCATACTGCATTCTATAAATCAAACATGACTTAAGAGTTTAAAATGATGACTTCTGCAGAGAATCTAATAATTCAGTAATAGAATCATAGAAACATTTAGGTCAGAGCAGACCTTTAAAATCATCTATGCCTTAATTAAACCACAGCCAAGGTAAGGAATACACAACAGAGGAAGTGGATTAGTAGCTGGGAGTCCAGAAGAAAAGGCAAGCAGAAGGCCTAGAACAAGTTAACAAAATTATGTCCTTGCACTGGCAGTGCAGGAATCACCATTCAAGTCCACACAAGATGTGCAGGCCTGTTGCAACATGGGCTTTGTGGTTTCTCCTCTGAAAACTACAACAGTTACAATGCACTTTCTAGATACCAAGATGACACAAATAGTTTGCCACATTACTTGGCAAGTAGGGTAAGACCCCACTGCTCTACAGATTCAGCAGTTTTTGTTATTACATTACTGTTTCTTCCCTTTTCAATGCTACACTTTACTCAAGAACCTAATAAAGAAGCTACTGTCTCCTACTATCACACCAACCCTTGGTAATTAAGTCACATGTAAGCCAGACCTTTCATGGCCATCTAAGACCATATTAACATCTCTGGGCAAGTTCATTAAACAGCAGTATCATCATTCCTAACCTCACCAGTATCCTTATGCATCATGTTTATTCTGTCATGTGATGAAACATGTCTAGTATTGAATAAATACACAGGTATACTTTAAAGTTGCACCTGGGGATTCCAACTTCAGTACACAGCTGTTAATAAAGTTCATGTCTTCACTATCACAGGTACTTCTCTGAAGCACCAGAAAACTCCCAATCTGTGAACCCGCTCAGTCTACCTTAAGCAATGAATAAAGTAATTCTACGCTGCTTTACTGTTATTTTGTTATGATGCAAATTCCTTGTGGAAATGCTGCCCTTTTTACTCTAGTTACTATCCAGACAACGCTAACATGGACAGAAAAAAGGGAGATAAACATTAGCCCTAGCTACTCCAGTGTGTAGCAACACCATGTAATTATTAACAAACAAATCTTTTTCTTCCCTGGTGTGTTTGAGCATATGGTGAATCTGATGTCCAGTTTTAATTCTGTGTAATAGGAAAGCAAGAAGCAAAATATAGGGCTCCATTCTCATTACACAGCTTTAAAGTAACTTATCTTAAACATGACAAAATAATCACTTCAAATACTGGACTGAATCTAGAAAAAAAAAGCCACAAAATATATAGCTCTTAAATGCAAGAAAAGCTGAGCACAACTTAGAAAGTAAATAGGTTGGAAGAGACCCAAGGAAGTCCAACTTCCTGAAGAGAGCAGAGCTAACTTCAAGGCAGATCAGATCACACAAGATCTTGCCTAGTCTTAGACAACAACTTTATTTTTTTGACCACGAAAACAGTAATAATAGGAAACAAGTAGTGACTAATATGCCAGATAAGAAGTTTATTTCTGGATGCCTCGATCTGATTATTTTTAGATGCTTAACTTATCAAGACAGACTGCTTCGTGTGGTACTGAAGGAGTAACTTGCTCTGTATATACATGATCTGGGGCCAGTCCACAGCTTCTCTACAGACTGTACTCATTTTAATAAAAGGCTTCATTTCAAATGCATAGTTATGTTAAATTTTGTCTACAATTGAAGGTATTACCAGATACATACATCCCACTGGCTTACTGTCTTTTTCAGTTGCTCATTTTCAGCAACTTTCTTTTCAAGCTTGAGCTTCTTGTCTCTTTCAAAACATTCTCCTAAAAGCATGAAAATAGCAGTTAATAATTTAGTCATGTGAATTTGATTCTTTGGAAAGATAAGTTATGTCCAAGATGAGAATTTTTGACCAAAACTGAAGAGGTATATAGAAATGAATAGATACCGACAGGATAAGAAACACAGTAGTAAATATCACAGTGATTTGTGTTAAAAATATTAATTTAAATACCTCTTCAGATACATAAAAACATTATCGTGTTATGGAATTTAATAATTTTGCATAATGACCACGCTAATGATTCTTCAAATTACAGCCCTACACAACATAACAAATAATAATCTAACAAGCAATACATCAAGACTATACCTCATTACTTCAAACAGTGAATGCATATCCTGAAATTGAACTGTTATGACAATCTGGACAACAAGATTACAGACAACAGAACAAGCTGCAGCTATTGAAGGCTCACAGTTCTTTGTGTGACATTGCCTTTACTGCCTGATTTCTATTCAGGGTCACAAGTCTTCTATTACCTTGTTAGGAGGCTACTGCAGAAAAATCAGTGGGAACTCACAGGCTTCTAGTAACTCTCAAGAACCTAAAAATGCATGTACCACAACTGAAATAAATTCCTCACCATTTTCACTCACATTCTTTTTTCCACCTTCATATTAAAAAAAAAATACCCAAACAAGAAAAAAGCTAATTCAGTGTCTGCCAATGTTGTAATACATGGGCAGCACCTACAAACAGCAAGATAACAAATTTAAATTTACCGAATATACCAGCATCATCTACTTCTCTAAATGTTTCCTATTGCCAAAATTCGCATAGGATTTGTTGGAAAAATGTTCACAACCCAGGCTTTACCTTCAGTCATTCTGCTAAGGCCACTATGAACACAGAAAGCTGTTCAAAATACAGCTATGCTGTGAACAGTCTGATCTTCAGACTTAAGAACTGTGGCAGAACTTGGCTTTTTCTTTTTCTTGTAAAAATAGCGCAGAGATGTCTTTAGAACTGTAACTATTCTATGTTACAGCTACAGTAATTGCTCTCAAGTTATTTTTAAAATAAAAGAATCCTATGATAACTTTGCAACCTATGTGTCAGTAAGATCAAAATTACCAGGAATTGACTGTCTTACGATTCTTCTGACCATTTCACCTCCCAGTAATTAGACTATAAAATTATTTTTCCCCTGAAATAATTGTTTCCATACCACATAATAAGAAAACCAGCAAATCTGTACCTTAAAAAGTATTTCTGAAGTTAATTAGCTCTGGCAATTTCAAATAAGGTTATTAGGGCATTACTGCAGTGCTAGGACAAGCATCAAGAAGCCTGGAAAGTTAAGTACTTGGCTAGACTCTGTTTAGGGAGGCATTACACTATATCAAAGCACTAGCAACAGACAAAAAAAGTCAAAATGCCAGTCTTATCAATACAGCTTTCTGCATCGTGTCTTAATTAGAAGAAGCAGCCATTGAATAGTATCTTTTCTGGCAAGAGAAAAGCTGAAAAATTGTGAAATAGTAACGTCCCAGCAGGTGCCAGAATAGCAATTCAACAGCTTTGTGAAACACTTTTAAACTCCAGTTACTGTTAAGTATTAGTAACTTGCCTTTGAAAAGTTTGCACAAAGTAAAATGCTCTGAAGGGCATCTTCAAGCATAACACGAGAGCTTAAATATCCATGGTGAATGAGTGAATAGGAAACAATTATTTAGAAGTAAACTAGAAAAAAAAAAAAAGTGTTCCAAATCTTTTCCTTAAAAACCATCTGAAAAAAAATGCACTAACAAAAATTCTTTCCTTGTCCATCTATATCATTTTGGCCCAAAATATCTGAAGCACTGCAAACAATTTGTAACATCCATACACTTCAAAACTATACTACCATACTATAAAATCACTATACGTTCTTCAGTACCAAAAAGGAATGGTTTATATGCTGAATTCAATCAAGTATCAGAAAGGCTAGTAACTCTATGTACTCTCCTTAAATGACACCACAAGTACAGTATACTCTTATATTTGTTCAAGGTGAAGATAAATTTGCTGTTTTGGATTAAGTGTGTTTTGCTATGTTATTTCTTTTTGTGGCAGCTTTTGCAAGAAGAAAAATGACAGTGAAAAGGTTATATTTCCTTCATACAAGTGCAGTCAGGTTTTTTGGTTTTTTCTCTCCTACAGTCTTCAAGTGTTAATAAGTCATACTAACACAGTTTTTAGTAAAAAGACATTCTAACAATAAAAGGCAGAGTTTACAGTTTGTCAGCAATCTAAAGTTGGTGACATTTTAAAAACCTGCAATAATCATTATTTTAAATGTTAAAAATACTTTACATAATTATAAAATTTGATAGCAAACAAAGACTCCTGCAAATTCGGAAGCTTGAAAGACATTCACTGCTCAAGCTTACAGGCTAACTGATATGCTGGTCCTTCCTTGGAGTGAAAATAAAGGCACAATCTACTAACAACTTAGAGAAAAGGACTGTCTTAACATAAAGGTTCCTAGAAGGGAGAAAGAAGTTATTATCAGATGAAAGATCTAACAAAGAGAGACAGTAGTACAATAACAGCATCCTCCATAATGAATGTGTATCCAATGTAATGACTCCTTCTTGAAATGGTGCCTCAGTTTAGCTTAAAAGGTACTTAAAATCAGGCAATAATGAAGATATTTAGGAACTTCTTCCCCTCCAAGTTGCCCCTTGCCATACTGCATTCTGCTTTGCTTCTGTCCATCTTGCTGCCTGAACCAGCACTACAACCACTGCTTTGTTCTTCAGATTACAGCGCTGGCAAGAACACTGGTGCAGACCGTTCTAATTTATGGTTTCAGTGAAGCAGAGTCAACAAACTGTGGGGAAGAAAGAGTCAGCCCTGAATTGCCTCTCTACCACCACAAAAATAAATAAAATTTCTGTGCAAATTAACTTCTGTAGAAATACACAATGCATATGCATAGACATAACTATTTTGATGGTGTTAAAAAGGTTCAATCATGTTAAGACAGACAAAGAAGCATCAGAGGTTGCTTACCAAAAACTCAAGCTTTGATACAAAAGAAACCCACAAAACACGATCAAAGCTGGAAAAAACTCACTTAGTATTACTGCAACTACTAAAACGTCAAAAGATTTTCAGTTTAATAGACACTAAAATTCAAAAGATTGGTTTGCGGGAACTTGTCTGTTTAACATATCAAATTTGATAGCATGTATAGTTTCAGGCAGCCACATCACAGTTAGACACATTGATCTAGAATTCCAGTTCCCAGAATCCTGGAGGACTTCTTTCAGTTTTACTTCTTAATTTCCACTTCACCTGAGGTTTCTTCATGCCATCCCATCCCATTCAATTCACATGGGCAGGGGAGAAAAATGTGCTCTTAAGATTAAGGGGCTGGAGTGATAGATAAATCTGAAAATTACAACTTTGGAAACCAGATCCTAAAGCTCTTCAGACAGAGCAGGTAGGTCCATCTCCTAAAAAGAAAAACAACTTGAAAGCACCTATGACTTTTAACATGCCAGCTGTTCAAATAGGCAACTAGAATCTTCTGCTACAAACCTCTGAAAACAAGTTGTTGCTTATCAATCTCTTATAAGGTCATGCCCTTAATGAGAAATAAATTATTCAACCAGTGCTGTTCAAAAAGGTAAAACCAAGTAATTTATCCTCACTGAAAATTTTCAACTCATATAGTAAGGATCATCTTTTTTATGTAAGAATTCTCAACGAAGGAAAGAAAAGTGCAATCCCTGTGACTAAATAGCACTTGCTTCATAACATGACCAAAACAATGACTTGTCAAGGACACAACAAATTATTTGTCAGATAGCAACCTTACTGCTGAAAATATAAATCCTTTACCTCACTGGCCTCACTCTACTGCTGTTCTTTCTTTTATCTCTTTTTATTTCTTTTTTTCTTATTTGCAGATGATCTTTCCCCCCAAAGCCTGAGATTTACTGGCATCTTGTCCCTTTTGTCCTTTTCCAGGCTCCAAATCAGTATCACTTTCAACTTGTAGTAAAGCAAAACGAGATTCAGTGGTAGGAATTTAATTGATTACAGCAGATACCATCGCAATGTCTGACATTCTACAGAGCTGGCTTCTTTTTAGGTATCAGGTCTCCTAGGAAATTAGCACAGAAATAAGAATGAAAACAGCATCCGACCAAACAATCAATAATCCGTATCAGTTAGGCGCAGGATTAGTACTGAAGAAAACCCAAACCTCAGCATTAAGTCTTCATGTTTCTACTAAGTTGTATTACCTTAAGTATTTGAACAAGAGCTACCAAAGTGAAGAATAATCCACAAACCAACAGTTAATTTAGGCTACTACATTTGTTCCAGAGAGTGTGTTTGATGGAAAAAATACCAACCAAGTACAAGCCTCTGAAACAAGCTGAAAGGAGTAGTGCACCAAAACTGTTTCAGAATACTCCCCTGGAACCTGGCAAACATATACTTTGAGAAAGAAATCAAGTAGGTATTATGCATATGCAGCCTTATATCTCATCTCATAAGCTGTATAATTTTGCTCCCAAGCCACTGGAGAATCAGCAGTTTTCCCCACAGCAAGACAAGCCCAGCTTTGTGGCTGGCACTGCTCTCAAACATGATCCTTGCCTGTTCTTAGAGCGCAACACAAAGGATCTGTGCTGGAGGGGATTCCATTGCCCCCCTGAGCTGTAACCGATGTGTATATCCCCATGACAACATTCCCAAGTAAAAACCAATTATTTAGCGTAAAAATAAAGCTTTTGTCACAAAGATATTTGGCTACTTGCAACTCTTCTGTGCAAACCTTAGAGAATTAGAAGACGGAAAGTGGTGTTATTTTATCAGTGATTGTGATGTCATAAAAAACAACTATCCACATTGACAGTGGTGTTATTTCATCAGTGATAGTGATGTCATAAAAAACACATAATCACATTGACAGTGGTGTTATTTCATCAGTGATTGTGATGTCATAAAAACATCTATCCACGTTGAGAGTGATGTTATTTCATCAGTGATTGTGATGTCATAAAAAACATCTATCCACATTGACGTACTACAACTGAGGGGTGCAGTGAAGTAACAAAGCCTTCTTGAAAGCAATCCTTACAAGTCTGTCAAGTATGAAGGCATGTACAACATCTGCTTAGATGGTCTGCAAGTGTGTTACTTATTAACTACTGTTGCCAAAGAACGTGAATACCCACAGGAATTTCAAGAGATTACCTGGAAATTAGTGATAGAATATTCCTTATGGCAAACCTGTACAAGTGCTCTAAAGACACTCAAAAGTTAAGCTACATTACCAGATGTATGGTAAATGGTCACAATGGTGACCACGAACCAAAAGAATTATTACAATGAGTATTATGGCTTATTTCTCAGAGATGGGAGATGGAGCAAATAAGCTAATACCATCCTTACTGAAGTTTACTGAAGACAAGGGTTACAGTGAACAGCATTCTTTTCATACAAAAGTTAATGTATTTCTCAAAAAAAAAAGCATAAATCAAACTTCACAGATTCACAGAATGTCAGGAGTTGGAGGGGACCTCGAAAGATCATCTAGTCCAACCCCCCTGCCCAAGCACGGTAGCCTTTACCCCTCTGTCAGCTATCTCATCACTACCCACCTGAACAACCAACAACAGATAATAGTCGATAATTTCACCATCTTGGGGAGCATCCTGGTAATGTTTCTTATCCGTGCCCCAGAGAAGCAGCAGATTTCCCTATGGGATGGGTCTGGTGGGCATATCGGTCCCTCTGTTCCCCTCAGAAGGGAGTCACCTATGACAATTACCCCTTTTTTCTTACAGGATGTTGTTCTGATGCGTGGAGCTGACTTGTTCCCTCTCATCAACTCCCTGGGTGGCTCACTGACAGCAGTGTCATCCACCTGGTCCTCAAGGTCCAGAGCCTCATATCTATTGTATACAGGCACCTGGGGGGGTGAGGTAGGCTGTACTGGCTGGGAGGGGACTCGCCTGCTGCGCCGAGCAGGAACCTGTATCCATCCCCCTCTGTCTCTTAGGTCCCCTCATTCTGCCTGGTGGCCAGAGGGAGGCTCTCCTTCACCTGATGGTTCTATCTGGTGTGTGGGTCTCAGGGATGGTAGGGAGCAGCTCCACCAGTCTATCTCCCTAATGCACTCCCTAATGCTCCTCAGCCTCGAGACTTCTTTCAGCTCAGCCACCATGCTGAGCACATCTTCCACTTGCTCACACCTCACGCAGGCGTTGTCTCCGCTGCCCTCCAACACCAGAGCGAGGCTCTGGCACTCCCTGTAGCCAGAGACCTGGGTGGCTGCATGTTTTAGTGGGAGCTCTGTCTGAGTCGCCACGTTCCTTCTGGCAAAGGCTTTCTGGCGAGTGGAAACCATTGCTCTCTCTCTTTGATGGCACAGAGCACAAGGGGAGCTCGCCAGCTGCCTGCTCGCTCTGCCTGCTCGAACTGCCACGCAAATTGACGCGCCACACCCTCTCTGATGTGCCACGCCCTGTTCACCACGCTCCTGGTCACTCGCGCTCCTTAGGGGCCCGCTTAAATCTCCCACAGTTGCCCCAGCAACGCCGAAGTCCCGCCTGCCTCTCTTGCGAGAGCAGCCGGCTTTCCCAGTCGTAGCTCCAACAGTTGCTGCCGCCACCGCCGCGTGCCTCATCGACTTACTCACTGTGGTATTTTGTAGTTTTTTTGTGAACGAACAGCACATCACAGTCTTCATTAAGCTGTCAGCTGCTAATGGTGTAAATACTTGTTTTTTCGCCTGTAAAATTTTAAAGGATTTCATTTTTTCACGTAACAGTAACCCTTCAGAAATACAGTTTAAGTGAAAATATCCTCAAGATAGAGTTACTTTACAATGAGAGATAGAGATGAAAAGAAGTTGCACTTGGCAGTGGCAGCCGAAGCTCTATATGACTGAAACATGGCTGTAAACTCCTCTCTCCCTTTTCAGTGAAGAGCTTGTAGAGAAAAATGCAAATACATGAGATTATAGATTCATTTCGTGCTAAGTCTAGAACAATTGTTATCATTTCAGTATACCTATTCACATTCCAGCAGGATCTAATCATCCCACATCTGCAACACTTGAAGACAGATCCAAATGGTTTACAGAGGCCTACCACCATGCCACGCTTCACAATTTAACACAACTACAACTGTGACAGCCAAATTACACCAAGTATTAATATTTCGGTCCAAGATTTTACTACCCTCCCCACAGGTAACCAAAGGGCTGATCTTCAAAGGTTTCAGCTAAGCACAGGTGCTTGCCATCCCTTTTGTAGGTTTTTTTTTCTTTTTCTTCCTTTAACGGGGAATTACAATTTCTATTGTCCTTTATTATCAGAGACACAGTCTCACAAAATTAAAGCACTGGCATTCTTGAGACTGAGGCTCTGCTCAAAATGTTTTTTGATCACACACAAAAAAGTGCATTCAAATATCACAGAGTGTTTCATAATTCCAGAGATCAAAGTAGGATCTGAAAATCCACTTCAACCTTTACAGTGGTTTCAAGAATTTGGCATTCTCAGAAATGTCATGTATTTGTAGCAGACGGCCACAGCCTATCTAAACGTAAGGCAACTCCTTTCCCTGTGATAAGGGAGTACAGCAGAAATCTGTTAGAAGAGTAAAAGGAAGCAAACTGTGTTTGTGGCATCTACAGCACTTGTGAATACCTGAAGCAAGAATACAATGCTTAAAAAAAAAAAAATGCCCAGCAAACAAACATCAGTACTCAAAGCTGTTTTCATGTTTGTGCATTAGATCTAGGCATAAGCTTCCGAGGCTTTCTCTAATCTACTAAGAAAGTTCTGAACCCTCCATTTTTATACTAATGAAAAGATCACTGACATCAGCCTGGCATCAACATGCAGGTGGCACCAATAAATGACTCTGTTTCAAAACTTTCTGCTGTGTAAACCATTAGCAGACTCTCTCTGCAATCCATTTCAAGCAATAAAGTTTGTGAGAAGAGTTCGGGCAACCAAAATGACACATTATTCAGACATATCAACATCACAAGATAAGCATGACACAACATATGGCTTCAAGGCAACACAAAAGGATATTTTTATGGCTAGCAAGTGGTAATTTTGTGAATGATCTACTGATTTGTGGGTCATATCCTTCCAGAAATCATGTCAGACTACAGGAACAGATTATTTTGGCATTTCAAACTACATCAGTAGATCATATGAAACAGGTCCAGTTCACGAAACATACAATTTTAGCATGGTTGATGCAGTGATTTGTAAGCACAACGTGCTCAATCTAGCCAGAATTCTTGTAAGGAGATGTATTTAAGAAGGTAAGTTGTGACATGACTGAAAAGAAGAGGTATCTTTTTAAATACACTTCAGGGAACTGAAGTATATCCAGAAAGAAGACCCATCAATGCCCTCAAGATCTTCACTCTCCTTTTAGACATGATGTATCAAAGATCACAGAAATAAAATTAGCTCCCTCATGTGGTGTTACCACAACTTGAAATCCCTTTTGTATCAGTTACTTGTGTTTACACACATGTTGCAGGTGAAACAGCTTTTGAAATTCTTAAGTTTTAAAAGCTTTACTATAAACTGTCCAAAACAAACACTAAAAAGATTTTAGCATGCATCCACGAGGTTGTTTTGTTTGTGCATCAACAGCTTCCTGGCCTGTGTGCAGCTCTGCTACTCTGTTTAGCTGGCAAGGGCTCAAGCACCACAGAGAAGGGAGCAGCACCTCCCAAAGCAGGAGCATCTAATCCAACACCAGTAGTAAACCTCCAAACATCTGTGAAATAATCACATAGTTTTAAGTGTAAGGCTGTACTATTTTGAGGAAAACAGGCTGAAAAGCCCCAAAACATAAACCATTTCCTATTTAACCACCTTCATCATCAAATAAACTATTGATAAAGACAAAGATTTTAGGAAACTTTGAAAAGAGTATTATCATGCTAATGCTTCTCCCCAAACACAACATAATTGTTTCTACCACTAAGATGCACACTCTTAGTAAACACCTGAAGTACTGACTGATTGACTGCAGTACTTGTACAACTGAAATAAACAATACATGGCTGTAAGCAAAGGCACAGGTCCATTCCTTTGTGGCACCGGCCAAACTTCGCACCTTCTGCAAGTCATACGTTGGCCTTCACCTGCTTACACCTGTATGTTAGTGAGCTCGCTCTAATCTTCCTTATCAACTACAGGAAGCTCAGCACAGGAGGTCCTCCCAAGCTGGGCAAGCCCTCTCCATTTAAACCCATCTTATGCCAAAGATCGAGAGTTATAATGCTCTTGTAATGCACACACACACAAAACAAAAAGCAAGCCAAAAGTTGAAAGGAAAATTGTTAAACTTGAAAGTTTCACCTGGATGTCTGTCCAACAAACTGAAATTTCACACTCATTTTACTGTGCGCAACCAATATATGTTTATATAGAGTGCCTATCACTGTATTTATAGGCATCCTTTGGAACCACTCTGTTGGCATCCTTAGATGCCTGCATGCATCTAAGGATTACATATTTCTAATATATAACACTACATATTTAAGTAACCTTAACTACCCAAACAGCCAGTGAACAGCACAATGTCCCAACAGCGTTTGGGTTTCCAGGTGTGATCAACATTTGCACCGCTGCCAAGCGCTGAGTTTCTGTGGGTTTGGATGAGCGTGTCTCCATCCAAGACACACCACAACAGGCATGGAGCCCCTTTCTGCGCCGCCGAAGGCGCATAAGCGTGGAGGAGTTGTGGAGTCTCTTGTGAATATCTCTGCAGATATTCAAGACCCATCTGGATGCCTACCTGTGCGACCTGCTCTAGGGAACCTGCTTTGGCAGGGGGGTGGACTCGATGATCTCTCGGAAGTCCCTTCCAACCC
>VXBZ01004276.1:21803-33739 GCA_013399135.1 Heliornis fulica
AAAAAAAAAAAAGATAAAGTGTAGAATTAATCTTTCTATATGTAAGACAACTTTCAACTTCATTTTCAAGAGTAAAACCAAACTTAGGAGCATGACAAACCAGTAGTAGTATATGGAATGGGAAAAATAAAGAGGTAGAGTACAAAGTACCCCTTCCATGATAGGTCAATCAAGTGCTTCATCATGAAAAGAGAATTTTATCCTTTTTATCCTTCCTTCATAATCCCCACAGTTTCACATCTGCTTTTTTTTTTTTGGTTGTGTTAGTTTTCTGTTGCAATAATGAATGAATCAGATCAATAAGGAGTTCAGTGACCCTGACTTTCACAGGGAAATGGCAGAAATGCATGGCATAAAGCACAGCAGTAAATTTTGAGAAGTGAGGCAAGTAGATTTCTTTCTGGCACATTATCATCTCAGCCACATGCCCATACTGCTTCTGAAGATCTAAAAATAATCTGTGTATTTTGTATAAATTTATTATATCCTACTATTATATCCTAGTGTAATCATACTGATAAAATCATACGTGGGCCAAGTAGTATGAGAAGGCCTTCAAGTAAAGTTTTCTTTTTAACAAAATTGTATGAAAAAAATACAGGGATATCATTGTGTAAGTACATTGCCTTGTTTTACATCCTGATATTAAAATATCTGCCTCTAATAAACTGCTAAACAACTCGTTTCCTTATTTGTGATTATATGATCCTTAGGCCAGTGGAACTTGTGAAGGCACCAGCTGAATTAAGGCTCTCTGAACAAAGCTTTTTCGCCGCTATCCAAGTAGTTTTAACACTGCTACCTACAAAAGTACCTAACCTCAGTCCCTTGTTTCTAGCTTATTTAATATTTGGAGACATTTAAGCTTCTGATAGGAACACTTCATTATACAACACTACTTCTAAAGATGTTCTTACTTACTTCAGTTGACAAAACTTTACCATCTTTCAGTTTCTCATCCACACTTTTTCTTCTTTTGAGCAGCTGATCCCTTTCCATCTGGAGAACCTGAATTTTTTCCAAAATGTCATTCTTATCTTCAGTGGTGCTGCCCTGAAGCTGCATACCTTTATCACAGAGTTCCTGATCCAGCATACTTAGGCGGGTAGACAATTTCATACTATCTTTGTGTAAAGCCTAAAAAAGATTCACAGCAACCGTAGATATAAAACTGAGAAAAATGTGATGCTGTCACATTCTGTGGTGGAAGATTTGCCTGCCCCCTCAATGGGGCCCCATTTATTCTAAGCAGACAGCTTCAGTAAAATTTACTATTTACTCAAAAGATGAAAGAAAACAAAAACGCTTAATGTGCAGTTTTCTACATACTAAAAGTTTAAAGGGGCTAACTATTATAAAAAACAATGATTCTTCAATTTAAACTAACGTTTACTACTGAAAAATAAGTAATGCAGTATGTTTCCCTGTCATGTTCTCTAACTTGCAAAAAAGGACTCAGTCATGGTTAGATACCATGTTATTTAATGCTATGCCATAGCAGAACTACACAGTTCAGATGGTTTTATTTCGTTGTTGGAATTTTGTGGAGAGATAATAAATTTTAATTAATAAAAGTATTATTCTATGTTATTTGCATTTTAAAAGTCAGTTTGCCCAAGCCACATAATAACTTCATGGAAATGGAAGACACAAGTCACATAGCTTGAGTCTTTTTTGCTATCTAGCTGCCCTCCCCAGTCTTCTGGTCAGCCCTCTAACTGTGGTGAGGGTTGGTTTTTTTTCAATCACCTGACTGGATCTCAGTTTCTTGATTTCCAGGTGGCTTTTCTCTCTCAATAATGCTTCTTTTTTGGCTACAATGTCTTCTCTTTTCTTTAAATCTTCTTGCAGTTCTGCTAACTGTTGGTGCTGTTGGAGAATTCTTTCCATTTCTTCATCCAGCCATTTCTTTTGCTCTTCTAGTTTCTGAAGTTTAAAAAGAGATACAGAGCATTAACCAGGCCTTTTCGGGTCAGAATCTTATTGTTATGTTTTGGGGTTTTTTTTTAATAACCGATAAAACTGTAGGAAAAAAATAAAAAAGACATTTCTGATGTTAACATTAATTCTGCAACAGTCTTCACTCAGAGTAATACAGAAACTGGTCCATGTTAAGACTAGGCTCACTATTGTTACACTGTTACATCTTATATAAACGCATTTGTATCAGACCCATTTAATGAAATGTACTCTTTTTCTAACAACAGTTACACAAATAGGTGTCATATACATTATCACAGCATGTGATTTGTGGAAAAACATAAAGTAATGATAAATTATGGTGTTGAAAGAAAGACAATAAACGACAACTCTGATCCTGCTACCACAGTCCATTATGAATTTATTCCAAAGCCACAGTTTGTCAGTGGATATATTCCTCATAAGGTGAAAACATTGCATTTAACTTTTAAAATTTCACCTTTAAAAACCTGAGGTAACTCACAATACTCTTGTGTTCCAGTCTCCATATCTGAAATAATGTAGGTGGTACTGCTGCATAGGGGCAACTATACTGGCACTTTTTAACCCTGTTAGGAACGACTAAAACCCTAAACCTCTGTCAATTATGTCAGAGGACAAAACAAAAAATAACTCTAACCAACCATGGAACATTTCTAACAGAGCTCATCAGGATCACCCTCAGACCTACGTGACAGCTAACCTGTCGAGTTGGCCACTCTGAATCAGCATCTTTGATCAGTCACAGAGAGGCATCGGAGCCTGTCCTTTCCTTCATTTAAAAAGAAAACAAGACCTGCTGGTCTGTGGTCCCAGTTTTTGCTACAGCAAAGTAAAAGATAAAACTACGATGGAATATTCTTCTTCCAAACACTTTACATCTCCATGACTGGAGATGAAAAAAGAGTATTTTTTTTATCAGGGCCTACACAGATTCTGAAGAGATTAGCTAGGTACCTGTAGCTTCTGTGAAGTTCCCACCGAGTTATTTTTCTTTTTAAATGCAGCAATCTCTTTATCCTTAAGGATCTTCTGCTGTTGCTCCATCTTTAGTTGAAGTTCCTATAAACAAACAAAAACTCCACATTCTTCCTGCCTCAGTTCATTTTTAAAATGCAGTCCATGTATACACACGAGTATTTAATATGAAATACTAACCCTAAATTTACGTGTAAAATTTCAATTCAGAGCTAGATATCAAATAATAAAACAAATTTTAAAATCTGAAGAGAAAGACAAATGTAAGATTTATGTGAAAATGTTTATGAATAATTTCTCCAGTGCATTCAAGACAGACAATGCTTTAAACTATGGAAAGACAAGCAGTATAGTTTATTGTCTTTGGGGAAGAAGAGGCAAAATTGGCTCATCTCATTCTTTGTCATAAAAAAAAAACAGGAAGAATCCTACTTTAATTTGTTGCTGATCCTGCTGAATCTCTGCTTCTAGTTGCTGCTTTTTTTCATTCTCTTCACGCAGTCTCTTCTGTAGCTGGTTCTGCTGATATTTCATTTGAGCCACGTTCTGCTCAAGTTCTGTTGCTTGTCTTTCACTCTGGTTAGATAAGGAAGCCAGATTCTTAGTGTCTTGCTGCTTCTTCTTTAAGGCCTGAATGTTCATGGCAAATTTCAACATAAGGAAGAAAACTTTAAAAATAAAATATGACTCAACTTCATCCTTTATTTCACTAAATTGTTAAGAGTCAGCAAGTCTTCCTAACTTCTGCCCAAACATTCACTCGTTATTTCTGTGGCTTCTGAGCTATCTGGTAAAGCTGTCACAGGCAAAATTAATCTCAAGTAACATGAAAAGGTACAGATAAAGTTAATGCTGGGCTATACAGTGAAAGCTCTAAAATCTAACAGAAATCAAGGTTCTGGAAAATATGCAGAGACATAATGGTACCTGAATGCTGGTCCTGAGCTGAAGTCAGTAATGGACCTACATCTTTCTGTACGGTGCTTGTCTGACTTCAGAAGCACAGAGCATCTAAACTGACCCTATGTAGAATTTAAACTCAGGGAAACAGCATTTAAACTTAGGTATAGTAGAATTTAAAACAGGTGAATGCCAAACAAGGCCTGGTCTGGCAAACCCTTACAGTGATTTTCTGAAAGCTGGAATTTATACAATAGTTTCATAAAACACTGATTTTATTTATGGCAGTTAATAAACTTGCAATACTCTCTTTGTGTGGGTTCTATTAATGCACTACATACAAAGACATATGAGCATCTTATATCACCCACTTATTTCTTGGTTTCTTATCTACCAAGAAAATACTGCAGGTATCCACCACATGTATGTTAAATAGCATTCTGAGTATAATGGTATTGAGTTTCTCATTAGGTACTTCAATCCAACAGCTTCCAATGTATAAAACTGGTGAGAATTTTACAAGCAGAGTGTGAAGGTTCAAAGGTGACAGTGAAACAGAGAGTTGCAAATCTTAATGATGAGATCATAAATACCTGCACTTTCAATTTAGCTGCATCCATCTTCTTCCGGAACTCTTTTTGTAACTTGGCTTTCTCAGGAATGTCTCTCAGCTCCTTACTCTCGAGATCCTGAAGCCGCTTTTGTGTTTCAGCCAGTTCCATTTTGGCCTGCTCAGATTCCTGCTCCAGTTTAGATATCTTCAAAGAATATTGCCTGCTTACAGACTCAGCATCTTTACCTTAAATACACATTATCCAAATAGTTTACGAACAGCAGGATAATCAGTCGAAATGGGACAATTCTGTAAATGGATCACTACTTAATTCATTCTGGCTAAGCCAATAATTTCTGAGACATTTTCCAACCCTAAAGGAAAATACAGTTCCATTCTAACTCTAAAATAAAGTTCTAACTGTGAGAAAAAGGAAGGAGTCTTAAATATGAATTCTTTATGAGTTACCTGATGTCACCAAAGTGCAATCTGCATGTCAAATAAAGTGAAATTCTTCTGCTTCCTTTAGTTTTTACCAAAAACAGTTCCCTTGTATTTCAAGAGAAATTTTGCTTTCTTTTATTCTGGAATGCATTTATTAATTACTCAACTTCCAGTTTAATAATCAGTAAACCACTTTGGGTTGTTATCTCTAGTCTCTGACTTGCCCTGTTTGGAAAAACTTTCCCAAAGTACTATTTTGGGGGGAATGGAATCTTTCTCAATTCCAAAAGACAACCTCAAGAGAAGGCATGCACAGTAGAGGCATGTGATTGAAGGGGTTGAGCACAGAGATCCCTACTGTCAAAATACTATCTATCTATATGTATATGTATACACATATACCAGGACAGATGTGTAAGGAATGTAGTCTAACAGGGACAATGACAGTCCACTTCTGACTCCTGCTTCTCTACTGCAATGCTGGGAGTGCTAACATTCCTAACACAGTGATATATCTTCTCTCCTATCCCAGACACCATGTGTCAAATACATGTCCATGAGGAGCACTGAGCATACATGAAAATTACACTATTGGTGGATAAAAGCAATAATCAGCAAAGTGCAAGACGCATTTACAAATACCTCAGTGTATCATAGCAGAGGAAGCTATAATCAAAATTTACAGCCTTCAGTGCATTCACAGCAAATAATGAATGAAAGTTATAAATCTTTAAGTTATTTAAAGTGTTCTTGCTTAAGATAATTACATAAAAACAATGACGTGGAAGACAGAAGTTTTGTGTCTTTTCTTGCTGAACATCTTCATTCTAATTTTCCCTACAGCAGCCATTTACCTGTTCTTACTAATTCCTTAATAAGTTCCTCTTTCATTTTGATATTAAGTGCAAGTTCTCTCATTTTTTGCTCGGCCGCAGTGAGTCTCAACTTTGAATTCTTTAACTTCTGCATGTTAAAACCACAACTTTTCTGGAGGCTATCAATCTCTTCACCTTGAAAAAAACCAAAGCAATATGGAAATAAAAATTCTGGAGTAGACTGTATCCAAAAGACAGTGCTCTGAAACATTGTATGTCTGGAGTTATTTCACACGCAGTAAGAGAATCAAAAGGAGAGAACAGGACAGGTTCTTTTCCCTGCCATGTGTCTAAAAAGGAAAGAATGGTACACGTTAGCATTTCAAGATCCTAAATGGGAGGAAAAATATTCCTGAAACCATTTCAGTGCAACTCTGATAAAATAATAACATTTATTGTCTTTCACTGAAGCAGTACTGAAGATTTCTATCTAAACAGCTTTTTCGCATGTGAAGTGCTTTCTGGCTAATAAGTATGACTTAAAAGGACACTGGCATCAGTTTCAGAAAGAAGTGGAGAATCTTGAAGGTCTATGTTGTTCTATAACAAAAAACAATGTATCAGATACATGTATTTTGCTGGAAAAATAACTACATGCACTAACAACATTTTTGCATATTCTGATACTGTAATAAGAGTTGTTCTCATTACTTCCATTTTACCTGTGGCTGTTTCAGTCTGTAGGGCAGATTTGTTCGCTAAACCAGACTTGTCTACTTGACACTTCATGTCACTTAGATCAGGAAGAAAGCAGAGAGAAGTTTGTTTTCGTGTCCATGATCGGTTTATGGCATGCCTTGGAAAGAATGCAAAACATGTTACATTCCAAACCCACAGGGATAATTTTCCTTCAAGTTTCAAACAAAGTACATGATCTTAAAAGAGAACAATCCCAAACTCACATAAACATTTGTACCTTCTATCTATACTCCCCACAGCCCTACCCACCCAATCTTTGTGGTAGATTCTGGCCCTAAAACAAGACTTATGCAATTCTTTACTAAATCAAAACCGTGTGCTTATTAAATTTGTTTTGTAATATGACCGGTTGGCACCATACGTTTACCATAAGTAACAGTAATCACAAATGATCTTATAGTATGGCAGGATTAGTCTGTACTACTACCTTAGCTGACATTTGTTTGTAATAAATATTAAAGAATAACCAAAATTACTTAAATGAGGTTTTCTTTTTGCTGCCTGTATTTTCTTCCTCTTCATCACTCTGATCAGATAGGTGGCAGTGAAGGACTTTATCGTGATCTTCTATGTTGCTCAGTATCACCTGGCAGCGAGCACGGAATTCTGCCATTACTCGGGCCAGGGAGAAGGCAGGAGGGCTGGTATAGACCTGTCAAAAGGCACACAAAAAAGTGATAGGTAAAAACACTTAAAATTATTTTAGTATTTATTTACTGATACTTCAAAAATATTTCAAAGTCTGTCATCATCTGAGCTTGTAAGTAAAATTATAATGAATTTTGAATGCCTTTTTAACAAAAGGTTTTGAGAGGGCTTAATGCACTTACTCCAAATGTGGAAGAAGGCATTGTTAGGAAGTCATTATCCAATATATTCAATATGTTGGTCAGAATAATAATTCATTTTTGATAAAACTTGATATTGGGTTGATAAAACTTGATTTTGGGTGAAAACCCGCCAGGAAAACACCAGAAAAGACTTCAGGTTTAGCACTTGTAAGTGACAATTTTAAGATCGAACATTTTGGACAACTGTGGCATAGCATCTGTCGCAAGACATTAAAAAGCAATTTTTCAGTTTTCAATGGGAAACTAAACAGCATCTGAGAAAGCCACTATAATTTGTCACGTCAAGACTAATAACTGAATTATAACCATTACAAAGTAAAGGGGAAAAAAAGGTAACATTTGGTTAGACCTTACGTTTCGGGTCTCTGTCCCTGAAGGTGGGTGATGGGAGTGCAGCAGACTCTTTGTGAGTGGTACACTATATGGCCGCCTTGCAGATACCACAACAGCCAGCGTATTTCCGCAAGCACTTGAGAAGTCCCAAGTTTTCACATCTGTAGACTTCTCTAACTTTTCCTTTAGCTGATCAATAAGCATTTGCTGTTCCACCACTTTCTCATTCTCATGTAGAAAAAAACCCAAACAAAACCAAACAAAGCAAAACTGTTATTGATCACAATCTCTGAATCATATTCACAATTTCTAAATTCCTTACAAAATAAATGAATTCTGCAAGTCCTTCATTGACCCTAAATTCTGCAATGCACAGGCAAATTCTGAAACAAACTAAAAATCCCATGACATAGCAAAATCTAGCACCCACACCCAAACCCCCTACCTCCCATAAATTCTAGACACATTTCTGTCTAGAAAGAACTATCCCAGGTAAGTTATGTTAGCTTATCTAGGCATCTAGGGTGAAGTAGATTATACACTTATTAGCCCATGCTTGCTTTATATCTGTGTTTATAGAGAAATAAAATGGGTATTCAACAAAAATGTTCAAATGAAACACATGACCTGAGCCTAATTAATTAAACATGCATATAGGCTTCCCCATCTTCTTTGAGCAGATGCACTTTAAAGACCAGTTGTATTAATAAACATGTAGATCATCCAGGATCCCAGGGCCACTTCTTCTTCTTTAACCCAGCCTCAACTTTGTTGATAATGCTAGTTTGGAGAACTTATCAGCTTGACCTACAGTAGTCTCTGGACATTGTTCAAAACTACTTAGCTTATCTGATTCATCCATAAGGCACAGATTTTATCCAGTTTCAACACTCTCTACACCTTTCAATTTTTTGCAAAGTACCTTTAAAATCTGGCCTAGTAACAACAGGTAGGCTGAAGAATAGCTAGTGATAGTCAACTGAAAGTATTCAATCAAGGATATTTTGCATTCTCCTACTTATAATAATAAATTTTTATCCATTCTTTATATATTGTTTTCTTAGACTACAAGTTCCTTACAAGCACACATAGACAATACCTTGCAGATTGTCAATTTGTCAGGAAACAATATGTAATATTCCTGTGTCATTGGAAGCAAGAATATATATACATGAATACCATATTTATTATGATTTTGGAAGCAGTAAAGGCTAACTGATCCACCTTGAAGGTATTATTTAACCCTTTTAAGAGCCTTTGTCACAGATACTCTTGTACATACACCCCCACAAGTGCAACACCTGTGATATAAATACATGTATACATTTAATATCTATCCAGTACCTACTGCTTTTAAAGTTCTTATTCTATGGGGTATCACTAAATTACATATTCCTATGAATGCAACTAAAAATATTTGTCAGAAGTGTTTGCTTTTCATTATTTTTATGTTATATATGCTTATACGTTAACATATGTTTATATGTTCATTATTTTATATGTTTTTCAATAAAAGTGGCAGATCAGTAGATTAAATACCAAACTGCCTAAGAGCTCTCAAACTTCTCCCATTTCTAACACTGAAAAAATAATCTTTACCTATGCTGTGACCTTCTGTTCATTATCTCAACCTTGTACATTACAGAATTTATATAAGAATTATTTCAGCATAATAACTTAATATTATGCTGTTCAGGTTAAAACAAAATAAAACATAACAAAAAATCTAGCCAGAAGGAACAGAAAAGAGAGAGAAAGGGGAAAGAAAAAGATGACTACTATACTTACATTTCACTCATTGACTCTCCCCAAACCATCAGCAAAGAGGAGAAAAAAGGAGAAAAAGCAGAATAAGGAGAAGAGTACTAGCTAGCCATGCTTATGCTTTTCTCTTTTTAAAAAGTCAGATATTTATTTATCTATCATCCATGTGACAGGCAACACCTAGAGAATATCAACTATTCTATTTACCATCTCCTGGTCTCGAAATGTTACACACTTACTACCCATCATAATTTCATTAGCATGCATGAGATTTAGAGAAGGACGGAGGCATGTGTTGTTTCCACTATGTCAGTCGGTTTTCTCTAACGATAAATACTCAGAAATATAGGATGAAATTCTGTTTTATGAAGTCAAAAGGGAACAATACAATACAGGAATACAAGAAGGCTTTGGCACAGCCAAGCTGATACACAAACTTCAGGAATCACACAGTTGTGCTTCATCCACTAGATGAACTCAAATTATTAAGTGGCATAACTTTAATTTAAAGAAAATGCCTGTAAGATTGACAGGCAGTTATGCACAAAAAAATCCTGAGGGAACTGTCATGAAATAATGAATGCATTCATACAGTAGAAGGGTGGTTGAACACAGGTATATGTAACATAGCAGAGGAAAAATACCTGTAGTCTATGTGCTTCTTGAGCCTCCTTTAAAGATTCCAGGTGTTCTTCATTTTCCTGTAGCAATGTCTTTATCTGATTCTTCAGTTTCTGGAGTTCATGATCCTTCTGGCTAAATACTTCTTCATCCATAACTAGAGCCTGCTGGAAAATAAAAGAAAATTTCAGCTGAGGAAAAAACGAGGATGTTATTATTCTTACAGCTGGAAAATACATTTTTAATTTTTTTTTTAAACCCCAAACCAAAACACTGCCCCCCCCAAAACAAACAAACAAACAAAAAAACCCACAAAAAACTAATCCAAAACAAATGAAACCTCATTTGTAAAACGATGTAATCAGAACAGCAAATTTTTGAGGTAGGTATGGCAAGTCATCTAAGTGGTTTTCTGTGGTTTCTACAAGTTATTTCCTCACTTCTGTTTCATCTGTTGAGTTTTTTCTGAGAAGTTTCTTTCTTCCAAAGGGAATAATGTGCCTAAAACTAAAGCTATTTTATTGCAATAGATATCTAATTACAACTATTCTCTTTGGGGTGCTGTGAGATGTAGCCACAAGATCTTAGCATCATCTAAAAGATTAATACACTTCTCAAGCAAAAAAATAAGGATAGCTCTTCTCATTCTGCAATTCACATAGCAGCCTAGAGATTAAAGAAACCATAAGGATGCTTCTTCACATGTTCTTGTGGATAAATAATCTGAAGCTGAATGAAGGAGACCTCCAAATGTTGTTACTCTTCCAGAATGACTGTCGAAGCCAAACATTAAGTATGGAATCATCATGTCTTGTTGTCATGTCTTCTAAAACTAGATACTTCTGTACAACTAGCTTACCTACATCTTTCTTCCAAGAAAATACAACTTTTAAAAGCTTTTAAGAATGCACTCAAGAATCTGATGCCTCTTTAGAGAACAGAACTTTTTCTAAAGTTCTGGAAATGTTTCTATGAAGTGCAGTTGGGAAATGTATCCTGCCCCCACTGGCGCTGTATTGTAACGCAGAGTTGAGCCAACCGCAGAAAACATGAAGTTTTTTCACGGGCGCTAAGAAGGATGACAGTGAGGCAGGCTGCAGTAATAGAAAACTAAGTGTCATATTGTCCGTATTGTGTTAAACAAGCATAGCTAAAATCAGCATATATTTTCTCAGTTGTACTGGGTGTAGATGTTAAGGGGACTGGTTGCAGGGGTGTGTCTGTAAGAAAACAACATGGTTTCCCCATGCTGGACACAGCCAGATCCAGATGACTCCAGTGGACTCACCACAAGGAAGAGTGGGCCCCTCACCCAAAATGGCAATACCACTGTGAAAATGTACTTAAGGAAAGATACAAAATGCCAGACAGGCAGAAGGGTATTACCAGAGGTGTAAGAAAGAGCAGAGGGAACATGAGGAGGAGGAGAAGCACGAGGTGCTTCCTGGTGGAGCAGCAGAAACCCACATTGCAGCCTAGGGATGACCTGCACCGCAGCAGATCACAAAATCACTGAGTTGTAGGGGTTGGAAGGGACCTCCACAGATCATAGAGTCCAATCCCCCTGACAAAACAGGTTCCCTAGAGCAGATCACACAGGTAGGTGTCCAGACGGGTCCTGAATATCTCCAGAGAAGAAGACTCCATAACACCCCTGGGCAGCCTGTTCCAGTGCATCGTCACCCTCACTGTGAAGTTCTTTCTCACATCAGTGCAGAACCTCCTGTGGTCCAACTTGTGACCATTGCCCCTTGTCCTGTTCTCACAGGCCACTGAAAAGAGGTTGGCGATCTCCCTTTGTCTCCCACATTTCAAATATTTATAAACATTGATGAGATCCCCTCTCAGTCTTCTCAAGGCTGAACAGCTCCAGCTCTCTCAGCCTTTCCTCATTGGAGATATACTCCAGGCCTTTAATCATCTTTGTGGCCCTTGGCTGGACTCTCTCCAGGAGATCCC
>VXBZ01004276.1:34290-45134 GCA_013399135.1 Heliornis fulica
ATTAGAAACCTCCCCCCCCCCCGTGTGCCTGCCCCACTCAGCAGTGATGGGAGATGAATATGGAGTAAAGGAGTGCAGATAAGGCTGGAAAAGAAGGGGATGAAAGGTATTGTTCTAGTGTTTGCCTTCTTGTTTCCCACTACTCAAGGTTTGGGTTTTTTTAATTTGCAATAAATTAAATAATTTTTCCACAATTTAACACTTTTTTTTTAAATTGTCAAGCAATCTCCCTGTCTTTATTTCCACCCACAAGCCTTCTCATTCCTTTTTTCCTCTTTTCTCATCCCGAGTCCTGTTGATGGAAGGGTGAATGCGTGGCTGGGTGGATGTTTAGCTGTTAGCGATGGGTAACCCTCTATACCAGTATCCTTATTTTGAGTATGGCAATATTATCCAGGCAAACATAGCTGCTGGCAATGAAAAATGTATGCACACACAGGAATAGGTCTACTATTAGCTATTAAATCTGTCCATATGCAAGCCCTGCTTTACACTATGTACAGTCTTGTTCATTTTAGCCTGTCCCTAACTGCCTTGTCCAGGCTGTGGATGGAATACTTACCTAGGGAAATTTAAGTTTAAACTCAGCTCTTATACTGCTTTTTAACCTAGAGGCTTGAAATAAGCTATGGAAGAAAATCACAAAATCACAAAACATTAGGTGTAGAAAGTGACTTCTGGAGATCATCTATTCCAACCTGCCTGCCAGAGCAGGATCACCTAGAGGAGGCTGCAGAGGACAGCATCCAGGCAGGTTTTGAATATCTCCAGAGGAGGAGATTCCACAACCTCCTCATGCAGCCTGTTCAGTGCTCTGTCACCCTCACAGTAAAGTATCTCTCCATGTTTAGGTGGAACTTCCTATATTCACGTTTGTGCCCACTGCCTCTTGTCCTGTCACTGGGCACCACTGAAAGAAGACTAATCCCATTCTCCTGACACTCATCCCTCCAGTACTTATAAGCATTGATAATATCCCCCCTCAGTCTTCTCTAGGCTAAAAAGTCCCAAGTCCCTCAGCCTCTCTTCATAAGAGAAATGTTCTAGTCCCCTAAGCATTTTCATAGCCCTTTGTTGTACCCTCTCCAGCAGCTCGCTGTCCTTCTTGAACTGGGGAGCCCAGAACTGTGTACAATGTTCCACACAAGGCCTCACCAGGGCAGAGTAGGGGTGGGGGGAGGAAAACCTCACTGGACTTGCTGGACACACTTTTCTTGCTACATCCTAGGATACTACTGGCCTTCTTGGGCATGAAGGCAGACTGCTGCCTCATGGTTAACCTGTTGTCCACCAGACACCCAGGTCTTTTTCCACATATCTGCTTTCCAGCAGGTAACCTGTACTGGTGCCTGGGGTTATTCCTCCCTAGGTGCAGGACCCCTCACTTGCCCTTATGGAATTATGTAAGATTACTCTCAAGAAGTAAGAAAAATGCTGGGATTTAGATTGATTGAGAACAAATAAAACTATTTTGTGTGCCTGAGAATACCTCCAAAAAGCAGAAAGATATATATAAAAGCAAGTTTTAGAAAAGTAATTTAACAGAGAAATCTGTAAACAATGTAGAAATTCATTTTAAGGTCTGATAATGAATAAGAAATGCAGGAGTTTCTGGTGAGAACATTGCTGAAGAAACACAAGTTATGAAATGTGTTAACGATAGCAGATGAGATACTCGCAACTTCACAGTATTTGCTAGAGTAGTGTACTGTGCACATAGAGTCAGAGTGTCAAGAGGAAAGAGCCAGGCTCTTCTCAGTGATGGCTTCTGGTAGGACAAGGGGCAATAGGTGCAAGCCAGAGCATAAGAGGTTCCATGTGAATGTAAGGAAAAACTGTTTTCACTGTGAGGGTGACAGGTGTCCTATTTCACTGGAACAGGCTGCCCAGAGAGGTTGTGGTGTCTCCCTCTCTGAAGGCACTCAAGATCAATCTGGACGAATTCCTGTGTGATCTAAGCTAGGTGATCCTGCTCAGGCAGATCCTGCTCAGGCAGACTAGACAATCTTTCAAGGTTCCTTCCAACTCATCATAGTATGAGACAATATCAGAGATAAGTTGTAAGACCTAGCCCATGGATCATCTGTAAGTACACTGATATTTGTGAAAATATCTGCGTTGTAGTTATATCTGCAATGCTTCAGACAATTTATTTGCAGGATTCAAAACAATTTCTGTGTTTACAGAACTACTGAAAGTAGTTGTTGTAGGTTACCTACAGTTAGACCAAGCACAAACAGTTGCTTGCTGACTCACTCCCTGCTCCGACCCCAGTGGGACAGGGAAAGGAAGAGTAAAACAAGATACAAGACTCTGAATTAAACTTAAATTGTTAAATTAAATACAGGTAAGTGTAACAGTTTTACATCTTTCAAAGATCAGTCCAAGTTTTAGCAAACTGCTGTTTCACACAGTTATTTAAATGATCAACTTAAAATTAAATACCTGGCATTTCTTTAGTTCCCTCTTTAACTGAAGAATTGTGATGTGATGTGGCTCTTGGCTGTTCCCAAACTCTGTGTCAGTTTCTTGCATGGTGAGACCTTCCTTCCTCAATTCCTGTACCATACAGATCCAGCTCTGCAACCTGTCCCGAAGACTTCTTTTTAAGCTAACATCATTATTCAAATCAACCAGAAATGGGAAGGCTTCTTCCACACAATTTCTGTAGCTGAAACACTGAAGCTGAAGCTGGGAGAGCTGCTCCTCAAGTGAACTGATACGAGTTCTTTCGTGATGTAAGTCATGTGAATACTGATTACTGACTTGCTGGCTCTGCAAAGCTTCTCGAAGCAATCTGATTTCAAGCTCCATTTCATTAATCCGGTCCTGATCAGGGTTGTAATTTACAACTGGTTTATTTCTAATGTTTTTGGCTCTGTTGGCATATTTGAGGGAATTTAGGGATTCATCGAAGTCTGATGAGGATGGACTTATACATGTTATCATGACAGTCTTGGCATTTCCTCCAAGGGAGTCTTTCAGAATACGAGTGATTTTAGCATCCCTGTATGGAATATGTACACTTTTCCTTTTTGGGTCTCCAAGGGCACTGATTACATTTCCCAGAGCCAACAGACCACTGTTGATCTGAATTGATTCTTTGAAGCGTTCGCCAGTATTTCCAGTCTTTGTCACCCTCTCTGATCCTGCCAAATCCACAAAATGAAACTTTGAAGCAATCATCTGAGCTGATTTCCAAGGTGAATCCTGTGCAGCATGAGTGTTTTTCTGAGAATCCAGAGACTGTTTCTGAGAAATACTAATGGTAAAAACGGCGTGAGATCGACTGGAGTGCTCATTCATTTGTGTTGTGTCTGTATGACGAGCTGCATTGCCACTTTCCAACAGGCTAATCACTTCATCTGCACATTCTACTTTGAATTCCTTAGCACCAACAATCACTTCAAATACCAAACCAAAGAAAGCAAGAATAATTAAATTTACTCTGAATTCTTGAGCAAAAGTTTACAGGAATTAAGAACAGTCAAACTGTAAACAAAAATTAGAGGAATATACAGTCCTGTACTGTTGAGAGGTCACAGCTTATAGCTACAGAAAAATTAGACACCAATACGTGAAAAAGTATGAGGTACAACACATCTGAAACCTAGAGATTTTTCATATATATGTATATTGTATTATTATTTAAAACAGTATCTTAAACACAATGCACAGATTTACTTATTTACACAATGACATATGCATTTTTCAATCTAGAGCTATCTATAAAAAATACGAGCAAAGTGAGCTCAAAACCTATTGTCCCATTTAAAAAAAAATACTCAAAATTAAAATGTTTGTAGCAGAAACTATTCCTATTCTTTGGTAATGACAGAATTTGTGTTCTGTATTGCTTAGGTACTTAGGTACTTAATAGATACTTGTCTTCTGAACAGATATTAAGAATCTCAATAATGTGGAAGTGTCATTCTACCACGTCAAGTGCACCTACCAAGCATGTTATTTGGGCTATGTTTTAATGAAGATGGAAAATATCCTAGCACAATCAGCTTAAGCTGACCTAAACTGTACTGAGGAAAAAATAGTTTAAAATATACTGCAGGGTCCTTATGAAACAAGACACTGTCAGCATGATTTTTGCTAAATTAGTGCCTTGTTCCAGTGACAGACAAGAAAACCATGCCATCTCAATGCAAAAGTCTATTAATATTAGCTCAAACACAGTAATTAGTATATTAAAAAACCCAACAAACAAACAGGATATATGGTTACAGAATAAAGTATCTCTGTGGTGGATCTTTATCATTTTTGTGTAATGGGCAAGAGAATTTTACTGTAATTGTTAATTTCAAAGCCTCCAACAATTATCAGATGCTACTCTTAATGAAATGTTTTCTTCCACTCAATTCATAGTGAAGGGGGGGAGGGTAAGGGCAGATACAGTGTAAGCAGCTTAACAATTATAATTTGGAAGGAAGTAGCAAAGGTTTAACCTTGAAATCCTTATTCAAGTGAATAATCACACACTATTGTGTTTATACGACACAGTATTGAGACACTGTATATGTGGGTTTATCGTTTATTGTCAGTTCTGATGGAGCATCATAGGCATCTAAACCCAAAACAGATTCAAATCAGCTGAGTCTATATTCTGAAAAAGTAACTTTTTTTTCTAGTATTAGCAATGAAGAAGATAATTTAAGAGAAGGCAAGAATAACTTGGGCACAAATGTGAAACCAAACATACCAAATCTTAGAGCTGAAATCCTACCTGTATTTCCCTTTTCGTCTTCTCGGATATGTAATTCTTTCACAGAGGTCTCCAACTCCAATAAATCTCGGAGCTCTTCCTTGTAAACCTCTATATAAGATACTTTCACGTGGAAGTCAATGTCACGTTTTTCAGAAATATGCTGAAATAATTCCTGAATAGCCCGTGGGATTATGCCCTTTTCATCCTCTGCAACGGATGCTAAAATATAAGCAAAGATGTCACAGAAACTTGAAGTCATCCTGTCATATAAAGACTGAAGACTGGGAGAATTCTGTCAGAGTTGATACTCAACATACTGAGGAATGTGAAGAGTGCAGTGTTCACAAGAATTTTTGTAAATATCTTTCTGGGGCTCTGAATATTTTTTGCATCCACTAATAAGATTCAAAGTTAAGTCCTAAGTTACATTTATTAAAGTTATGAAAAACATGGACTCTACTTTAAATCTGAACTCCTTCAATTTCTTCTTTATTCCTACTCAATGTGGTATGCAACAACATCACAAGGGTTTGAGAAACTGTAAATTCCACTTAAATACAGCAAAGACCATTAGCAACTTGGTGAAACAAGATTTATGACCAACATTTGCAGTTATTTCCTATTTTTTAAAAATAGCTATGGAACACTAATGCTAAACTGTTGTTTTGGGTTTTGCAAGGTTTGGGGGGGGTGGTTTTGTTTTGGGTTTTTTAATATTCCACCTAGGACAATATTTACATATATAATTTGTGTTGTTTATTCAATAATATGGAAACCATATTGTCTATGAGAAGACACCAAGAATCTATTTTACAAAATATAAAGGGTCACTCACACCTAGCTATAAATTTAGTAAATACACATATAAACCCCAAACTGCTGAGCTATGAACAGTTTTGTATTGTGACATCCACTACTTTAAAAATTTGTCTGGCAGTGGTACTTTAAAAAATAATTAATTACTGCTACTAGAGGAAAGACAAATGAAATTATAAGAGTAAGCAAACTTAAGAGGCCAAGTGTATGAGGTTCAACAAAGCCAAGTGTCAGGTCTTGCACTTGGGTCACAACATCCCCATGCAATGCTACAGGGCTGGAGCAGAGTGGCTGAAAAGCTGACAAACAGAAAAGGACTTCGGGGTGCTGCTTGAAAGCTGGTTGAACATGAGCCAGCCATGTCCCCAGGTGGCCAAGGAGGCCAATGGCACTCTGGGCTCTATCAGGAACAGTGTGGCCAGCAGGACTAGGGAGTGATCATACCACTCAGCACTGGTAAGGTCACACCTCAAATGTTGTGTTCAACTTTGGGCCCCTCACTACAGGAAGGACATTGAGATGCTGGAGCGTGTCCAGAGAAGGGCAACAAAGTTGGTGAAGGGTCTGGAGTACAAGTCTTAGGAGGAGTGGCTGAGACAAATAACAAGTGATAAGGCAAGAGAAAATGGCCTTAAGTTGTGCCAGAGAAGGTTTAGATTGGATATTGGGAAAAAAATCTTAGCTAAAAGTGTTGTCAAGCACTGGAACAGGCTGCCCAGAGATGTGGTTGAGTCACCATCCCTGGAGGTATTTAAAATGTAGATGTGGTGCTCAGGGACATGGTTTATTGATGGACTTGGACTTGATGATTGTAAGGGTCTTTTCCAACCTAAACACTTCTATGATTCTAAGTTAAAGGATTCCTTTAAGTCCTCTAAATTTCCATTTAGAGGACTTAAATGATAAATTTCTATGATGCTATAGAAATGTCTCTTGAAGAAAAGCAGAGTGAGCAACAATTAATTGCCAATTGCAGACAGTTTCAACTATTTCCAAAATATTTCAAAAAGAAATTCTAGTTCAAATTGCATATTAAAACAGGGAATGAGAGCACTTTATAAATTGTTTTTTTTTCTTATATATTTTTGCCACAGCCTAGTTTATAGAAAATTTGCTTTTCAAACATTTTAATTATAACAAACTTCAGAAGTATTTTTTTTACCATATCTTTTCTATTCTGCAGCTCACCTGCTCTGTATGAGATAATTATGTATTAAACTTGCACAAATACATTGCTCGCCAGTTTTAAGAAAGCAACAAACTTTCTGCAACCTACCAGTGTGACCTCCTCCGATGGTGTAAGTCTTCCCAGAACCTGTCTGTCCATATGCAAACACCGTAGCATTGTATCCTTCAGTCAAAGACACCAGAAGAGGCTTAATGCAAACAGTGTAAATTTCTTTCTGCGTTGAGTTTTTGCCAAATACAAAATCGAAAGTGAAGACACGGTCTTTCCCAATGATAATTTGTTGTGTATTTGGGACTAATCTCACACACACTTGGTGGTTGTGAAGCACTTCTTTAGAAAGCAGAGGTCTGATGCGAACTGCAACTTTAACTGAGATCTCCTCCATGCCAGACTCCATCCTGGTGCTCCCCACTCAGCATTCAGATACCCAGCAAGAAATCTGTTACCACCCCTGTGTTCACCTCATTCGTAGTTGTCTGCACCTAAAAAAAAAAGTTTTCCGTGTTTTATAATGAAGAATTAGTTTCCTGCTGAAGTAGAAAGATGACATTTCCTAAAGAATACATGACATAAAACCAGCTATATTAATAACTGTTAAATCAAATTCATTTTGTCTCTCTAAATTTCTATCCTAGCAGACATAAGGTGAAGTCTGAAAGTTTCCCCATTTTCTATTTGAACATAATACAGCCATACGAATGAACAAAATCGTAAGAGCTTGTTAACACTGTTGATAAAGCATATACTTACAATGAATGAGTCCTCACATTTTCCTATTTCTGCATCCATACTGCACAGGTGACATAAATCAAATCAGTCAAACACAATCTTTTCTCCAAACGTCCTATGTACACACGTCTGATTTTAAAACCTCTTTCACTTAAGAAGCGCCAAGCATTGTCACTTGACAAACATGATTGTGTTGCTTTCAAAGGAGGTGTAACTTCAAAGGATCTAATTACTACACATAAAGCATTCCCTGACTTTAAGGCACATATGTAAAAATTTTTGTTAATTACATATTTTAGCAACCATGGTTCCTTATGCTGCTCTACGCATAATCATTCCAACAACATAAGCTCTGTACAGTGGCACAACTGTAAGTATCAAGGAACTGCCTTTCTTCAAAGCTGTCTTTCACAATCATTCAAAAGCCCTCACAGGTACCAAATGCTGATGGAGCTCCAAACCTTTTTTTTTTTTTCTCCTTCCTCAGAATCTTTGCAATGCAAGGGAAAGTTTATTGATGTTCCTACTTGCTGAACACCACAAACTGCCTTTAAGAAAGCTGTGTTACTAAAGTGGCAGAATTCATCAGCTAAGCACCCAAAATTCAAGTTTGTTGATAATGAGCATCTTTAACAATTGTCTTGGGGTCTCAAAGAGAAAGGCTTTTGCATTTATTTTATCTAGTTTGAGAACTTGTCCATTCAGAGTTGAGAAACCATCTGAAGCTACAAAAGGAAATGCCCCATTATTAACTAGCCAGCAGCAAAAGAAATAAGTGAAGCATGGGAATGAAATCAGACTCATAAAGAGCACAGCAATCAGAAACAGCTATACAAACTCACTAAATACAGATTCAAACCACATTTGCATCCACGTATGTTATTTCTACTGCTTTTTAAAGTGCTGACATACACCCCACGACCCCACAACCTCCTTTACAATGACATTTAAAAAACCCCCCAAACCCAAAAGAGCACAAGACAAACCAAGCCTCAAGGGAGGGAATAAAAAATGAGAATGAAATGCTATTCACGCCTTCACGAAAGCCGGTGGGGGTAAGAAATAGGTGTCGCCAACGGCACAGAAGTACCAACAGCAGGAGCGAAGCCACGGGCGGGCTTCCTGCTGACAGGCGCATTTTGCGACCGGGACCGTACGGCTCCCACCCGTGCCGTGCGCCTCGGAGAGCACCTTTTACCCCTAACCTGGGAGAAGCCGGGAACGGGATCACTCCTGGGTGAGGAAATCTAGGCGCCTGGCCTGAGGCGATTGCGGTGCCCCGCAAGGCCGGTTCCCGGGGGCCGCGGAGGGAGGGCCGCGCGGAGCCAGACCGGGCCGGACCCGTTGTTTAAGGCGTCGCTAGGCAACGGCGGCAACGTCCGGCGGCACGCCCCGCTGCCCCCAGCGCCCCCTGTCGGCGGGAGGAGCAAACCGACGGGCAGGGGCGTGCCCCTTCCACACCCCCCCTCCACCCCCCGCAGTAAAATAGCGTGAAGCATTGTGTCACTGGGCTGTTTATTTAATTAAAACGACAGTTAAGCTGTTGCCATGAGAAGGAAACGTCTGATGAACACAAGCAATAGGCAAGGCCGTTGCGGGGTGAGGCAGGTCCCTACACAATGCGTACGTGTGCAGAGCCTGAGGCGGGGTGTTAATAAACCCCGGATGTACATGGGCTGCCCAGCAGAGTACATGCGATTAATTCCAGTCACGGTGAGCGACATGTTCAGAGAAAAGCCCAGTGAGTTGGCAGCACATCATCTGAAAACGAGCATTTGATTTGGCCGGTTCCAAATTAATATAAGGCAACCCACTGTATGTAAAGAGTGGTTGCCATTTAAAAGATTTTTATCATTTAAAAGATATCGCATTGACACAGTGGCTACCAGACCAGCCTTAGTAATATATACACCGTACTCGGTGAAAGGGAATATCTTTCATCTCTTCCCTATGATCCCTGGCATAGTCCCAAAGGTGATAATCGAGTAAGACTGCGTTTATCTTCTCACGCATGTCCTGACCCTTCTTCTCGTAGAGCTCCAGCAGGTGCTTACAGATCAATGCACAACACCAAATAGAACAGCCACGGATCTCTACCTCCTCCTTATCTCCAGACTGGAAAATAGTTCCTGTGGGACACCAGAAATAGACAATTCAATTATGTTTAAGAGACACAAGCTCCATGATGGCCTCCGTTTACCATTTTGTATTCTTGCCTACCTCTCCCCACGCCCCCGCCAGCCTGCAGTTTTAAGGCTCTACACTACAGCTGCTATCAATATTGCTATGCATTTTCTAAGGATCGCTTTAATTTCACTATATATACTTAAAAAGTTTACCACCCGTTCATTCAAACGACATCCCGTATTCCAAGACAGCGGTTTAAAAAAGGAACAGGTGTTTGAATTACAATGCACACAACTGTTGCTTTGCTTGTGGAGACAAAAAGGGTGGTCAAACATCATTCCAAGGTAGCAATATCCTCGCACAAAATATACTAAGATCTAAAAATGAAAACTAAAAAAACCCCAACACTAAAACACATTCACAACCCCCCCCAAACCCCCCCAACCTCAATATATATATACACATAAGTATTTATGCATATATAGTATATAAATTTTTACTCATCTTTAATTTAAAATTTAAAAAATATGTACTATATATTTTAACATATGTTTATATATATGTATACAAAGGGATACATTTGCTTGAATGACTTTGATAGGAATGCCCTCAGTAGGATTCATGGAAATTATGAATTATCCACAAGATCTATTTAACATATAGATATAGGTGCATACATGTACACATCCATTCTTTATAAAGATCCATAGATGATCACATTCCTCTGTTCATCCTGCTGTGCCATTTTAAGATTGCATGACAGCAGTCCCACCTCCAAATACAGTCATTCTACAGAGGGAAAAAGGATTGGTGTGGTTTTATTCACCGGAGTTCATACTTAGTAAGTACTGGAAGATGTCACCGTGCTTAAGAATGAGACTCTTATGCAATTAACTTCATTAAAAGCAGATTGTGGGGATTTTTAATGGATCCTTATAATACTACCTTGCTTGCCACTAGCAGTTCAACAGAGGTATGGAGGAATTCCCATGTTTTTACATCATCTTTGCACTAATGAAGAAATTGCTGCTTCTTTAAACCCCCAAAACCCAACTGTGCTCATGCTGAAAAGTGGTTTTGACAATGGCAGCCCTTCAGTAACTTGAAGATCAAGTTGGTGTAGAGTCTCTCTTTAATCCTTCTTTAATCCAAGGAACAGACAGATCTTTATGAAAACATAACCTTAATATCTCATTCAAGATAACTATTGTGAGAACAAGCTCACTTCTCCTATCACTACATAAGTCCTTGTTCCCTGGAGAAAAA
>VXBZ01004278.1:8358-23069 GCA_013399135.1 Heliornis fulica
GCTTTATTGTTTCTTTATTCCTCTATTTCTGTTTTGCTTTGGATGGAGGGCCAATTAAATGAAATTACGCGCTGCAGTCTGGCACCCCGCGCCGGCTCGAAGCAATCAGGTGTAACGCAGCATGGCTGATGAGAGCCAATCAAGATGTATAAATGAGGTGTTGACATTCAAACAGCAGGTACCCGTGCCGCCCAGCCGCAGCCGCGCTCGCTGGCTGTCGAGCCCGCGCCACGGATTCAGGCACGGGGCCGTGACAGGCGGCAGAAGGGCCGGTGCCCGGCGGGGCAGCCGGGATCCGCTTGGCTCTGAAGCGGTTTTGTGTTAAGCGTGACGGCAGGGACACACTGAGCAGCCCATGCCAGGGGGCAGCGGGCACAGGGGTGGGTGGTGGGCATCCCTGCCAGGGTCTCTTTGCTGGCACCCTCCATTCCCAGTGCTAGTGCGACCCGTGGTCAAGGAGATGCGGCAGCAGATGAGCCCTTAGCACTGCTCCAGGGTGGGTAGTGGGGCAAATTGCTGTTGCATTGTGGAAACTGAGGCATGGGGTAAGCTGGTGGCACATGGGCAGCTCTCCTGGCTCTCCCCTCACTGGGAGGTCAGGGCTGGTGGCGTGGCAGCTCCACACAGATCAGAGGACCATGGAGGCCATCCGGGGAGGAGAAAGCAGCTCCGTGGCGAACAACCTCATCAGCGTTTCCTGTCTCACGATGGAGAAATCGCATGTGGTGAGAGGCTCTAAAAATAGGCGTAGCAAAACTTTTTAACCACATTTGCAGATGTTAAAGGTAAAGCCAGAGCAGCCCTGGGGAGAAAACATCCTTGGCGTTAACCCTCGGCGCTGCCGGCCCTGCCTCGGAGCTGGCCTGGCTATGAGGGAGCAGGATCATGGCTGTGGGGGAGTGGGATCATGGCTATGGGGGAGCGGGATCGGAGGGCAGCAACCCTGGGATGGGCAGCAGGGCTGAGCCTCCGTCTCGCCGCGCTGCTCTCCTCCGCGTCCCCATTACGCGTGCTGGGGAGGACATTAGGAGCAGGAGCACGTAGCAGCAGGCTCTGTCTAACAGCGCTGCCGCCTGACCCTGATTTGTAGCGGGGCTGAGCGGGGAGGTTTGCTGTAGCTTTACAGCTCTTCCTGTGGTAATAGCCGGCGAGGCATCACACGCACGACGCTGCCGGCGGCACGGCGAGGCCGCGGCCACGGGGGCGGATGAGGTGGAAAGGAGAAGCTGCCGTAGCTGGGTCATGGCGCTCTGGCTTGCGAGGAGAAGGAGAGGGCACACAGGGACACATGATGCCGTGGCACAGGTGGTGTTACTGACAGGGTTGCTTCCTCTGTTGAGCAGCAGTGTTGCCTCCCAACTCGATGGCAGGGAGATGGGTGGATGCCGGATGCTGCTTGTCCCTGTCCCCACCAGCCCGGGGGCTTGTCCGTGGTGCTGCTGTCACCTTGCCACCTGCCTCATGACACATTGCCTGGGTGTGAGTCACCTGGGGACTAATGGCACGCAGTGGACCTTGTTTCCTCTCCCCAGCTGCAGCCAGGACAAGGGTGAGAAGCTCTTGGAGGGCGCCTGCCCTTCACCTGCAATCGCTGTGCTTGGGTGCTCTCAGCAAGGTCCCTGTTTTCGACCCCTGGACTGGGGGAGTCTCTGCTTGGAGACCGATGTATCCCATTGCAGTTCATTCACAGGGACTTGCAGAGGCAAAACTGACCCCAGCAACAGAATGGGAATACAAATCCCAGAGGGTCATGCCAGGCTGTGTTGCCACAGTCCATGCTGTGGAGGGCTGGCAAGGGGCGTTCTGCCCACAAAAGAGGCCAGAGGCAGCACTGCCTGTGAGCATCACTCCGTGGTGCCACGGTGACAGGGCCTGCGCCGGTCCCACAAACCCAGGTGGAGAGTGTGAGAAGCCTTTAACCTCACCAGCCTGGAAGGTTGACCTAGGCCATCAGAAAGATAAAAGAGACAGAGAGAGGGAGCGGTTCAAGGAATGAAAACGAGATTCCTCGCTTTACTCTATGCTGGGGCTCGCAGGCACTCGGTCCCTCTCCTGAGGCAGGTCCCTGGGAGGTTTGTAATAGCAGCTGCTTGTAGGATGGCTGGGGTCATCCATGGCTTTCCCTCTGCCGGCTGGCTTCACCTCCAATCCCACCTGCAGCTGCTGCATCCTTACAGCTTGGTTTGGGCTCATGGTTTGGACCATCATCAGCCTTTACCTGCAACCCTGGAGGGTAAGAACCGCCCCTCGGAGTTTTATTTAGCTTATAAAACCCACTCCAAACCAACCCATAGGTGGGTACATGCTGTGTGGTGCTGGGTGGCCAGGGTGTCAGGATGCTGGTCCCCGAGGGTCTTCGTGGGTGAGAGCTGGCCATGGGGGCATCAGTGTTTTGGCAAAAGGCATCACCTTGCTGGCAGAATAATAACCAGGACGGGGAGGGGGCCAGGGCAGGCAGACAAGCAAATCCGTTTTATCAGACGCCGCATATTTTATGAAAGCACATTTCAGCTCTTCAGCCTTGGAAAGCTTTTCATACCCTTTAATTTTCTAATAAAAAGGAATTACATTTGCTGAAAAGCCAGTAACAAGATTCACTGTCATTGTCTTTTGTACAGACCATAATTCCTGGCTTGGTCTCCTGCCTGCAGCCCCGTTGTGTGGTCTTAGGTGTGGGTGGGTCCGGTGTGCTGGCAGGGGGGCACGCAGGGCCTGTGGTCGTGCCGGCAGCGGGCAGGGGAGAGCTTTGCCGGCAGGAGCTCATGGCAAGTGTCCGGGCATGCCAGGGGTGAAGGCGAGCGCCGTGTTTGGTGTGTGGCACCAGGAGGTTGGGTCTTGGCTCCCCGCACAAGCAGCGTCCAGTTTTGAGGCGAACTGAGGTGGTTCCCGCTGGCTGAGGGTGCCGGTGAGCTGTGATGGGGCATCTCTGGGGCACGCAGACCCACAGGGCCCTTCACTCGCCCTGCTGCACTGGGAACGTATTTTATGCACCCCCCACCCCAGCCCAGGATGGGGATTCAGAGAGGAAGGAAGGACAAATCGCAGAGGGGAGCAGTTCTGAACCGGTGAGGCTGTGGGGGTTCCCTATTCCCAGCAACCTGATGATGGGCAGGAGAGCTGCTGGTCCTCCCTTCATCCCACCCATCCCATCGCAGGGTTTTAGTCCAAGGGGGAACTGCCTTTTCCGGGTGGGGAATCGGCACAGCACCCTCCAGCCCTGACTGTTCCCTTGGGCACAGGTAGCAAATCCATGCAGGCAGGGAGGTGAATCTCCATTGCCTGCTGCTTGCGTCAGATGAGGTCTGGGGAGAGGGGACTTGGGAACTGTTGGCAACTCCCAAGGGTCCAGATGTTCTGGAGGGGTTGCTCCCCTCCCTGCCTCACACTGTCCCCTCTCTGGGAGCAGCAGCTCCCACCAATGCCCGGCCAGGACATCCTTCCCAGGCCATGGCTTGGTGCAGGGGGGTCATCCTGGTCCTGTCTCCCATGTGGAAAACTGTCCCCTGAGGGGAAAACTGAGGGACTCAGCAGCTGTTCATGGGGTGGCTGGGAAGGGCTAGTGCTAGCACAGGCTTGCTTCCCAATAGCTTTGCCTTGGCAAGGGGTGTACTGGTAGCACAGCAGGTGGCACAGCTCTTGTACCAAAAAACAACAGGGAATTGCCTGGTTGTTGGCCTTGTAACCACACGCTCAGGAGCTAGGCTGGGGTGGGACGACACCTGGTCTTTGGTGTGGATGGAGCAAGTTGTGGTTACAGAGCAACTGGGTGTTCTCGCAGGCGGTTGAGGATGCGGATCCAGCTGTTGAGCAGGTTCAGCTGGGCAGCTGGTGCTTCAGGGTCATCCCCCACCCCCAGCATCCCTCCTGTACAGGATCCAGCATTCCAATGGCAGCCACCATGTGCAAGACCTCGGCAAACCCTGTCTGCCCAGTGCACACCGCAATCCCACCACCCATGGGCTGTGCTGCTGGGTGCAGCGTGCTGGTGACGGTGTGGTGAGCAGCAACGGTGCTGCATGGCCGGGGCCAGCACCGAGAGCCACCAACTCCTACCAGCTCCCCACCAAACCCCGGCACATCCCGACGGCATCAGGAGCCCGTCACAGGCTCACTCGCTCCCCACTTTCCTCCAGGTGTCCATCTCTCTCTGAACACTCGGGTCTTAGCTCTACCTTTGCTGCACAGGCTCCCGGTCGGCTGCCACGTGGCGCCGGAGCCACGATGCCGCAAGCCGCCGGCACTCCCGTCTCCCTCCAAGTTGCTCATTTGAAGTTTCAGCTCACCGGCTGTTTTTGCGCAGAAGGGACGCAAAACCAGCCCACAACCACCAATAAATATCTTCTACATCCTCCCCCCTCCTCCAATTCTCGTTTTCATTCTTACTTCCCAGCTGGTTTTGGGGGGGAAACGGGTTTTCAAAGCTTTCCGTAAACGCGTGTAACAATAGGAAGCGTTGCCTTTTAGCCTGCGGCCGGCACAGTTTTAAATGAGGTCCCAGGTAGTCATGGTTACCTCTCCTCTTCAGTAAGAGATGACTTTTATTTCCTGCCTTTTGTATTTGCACATCTCAGATATACATTCTCCTAAACCATAATTGGTATTCACGGATAGACGGGGACGCCAGAGCCAGCCGCCGCGAGAGGGAAAGAGCCAGATGGACGCAGGGGGTGTCAAGGTCTCCAAGCCCCCAAACATCAGGAAATCTTAATTTCAAGTCATATTTCCTCCCCTGGCAAGGGCAGGGAGGCAGACCTGCCTCTCCGCAGCCTCAGGGCTTGTCCTGATCCCACCTCCCTTGCAGCATCCCTGTTAGCCTGGATGCAGCCCTGGGATGTGGGATTCACCCAGACCATGAGCAGCAGTCCTGCAAGCCTCTCCCTGCGGAAGGGCTCCCCGGCATCCCACGTCCCTTCCCAAGCACCCCTCAGTGGTGCCGAGAAAGAGGAGGGGGGAGGCAGAAATGCTGCCCTGTGCCCCACTGCCTTCCCATGCAGGGTCCTGACCTCATGGGTGCTGGGACAGCCAACCCAGCACCCTTCGATTTTTGGAGGTGAGGAGGGAAAATGGAGCTTGCAGCGAGCACGGCCCGGGAAGCGGGCGCGGGAGGGAGAAGCGCTCGGCGTTGATTGATGAAAGATCATAGCCTCATTCCACAGGATCATTGCTCAGAGTGTGGGCAAAGCTGCGCGTCCCAGGGGGACCATCGCCGCGATGCGTGCGAGCCTGTGTTTCAGGGCAGAGGGGATGGAAAGCCACATTTTTTATGCCTTTTTTTTTTTTTCATTTCTCCCCCCCCCCTCCTTCTCTCTCTCTAAAGCACCAGGAAAACAAAAACCCAAGCTGTCTAATCAGAGACAAGCAGATTCCACCCACTTCCTTGGAAAACTTGCATTTGCTAGGAAATCATCTAGCTGCATTTACAGCAAGCAGAGTGCCCCAGCGGTAGCTCGTGCCTTTCTGGCAGGATGATAACCAGCACTGAACAATTATTGCGCTGGAGCGGGAGCAGCAGACATATTGGCTTTTCTCAGCCAGCAGGAAAGAATTTGCAAAACTAAGCAGGCGACTGGAGCAGCTCGGATTTGCAGCGCTGGGTGCGCAGTGCCGGGGATTCGCAGCTCACCAGATTTGCTGGTGGCAGCATATCAGGGACTCGCACACCGCATGCACCTGGGCTCCTATTTACATTTGGGTTTTGCAAGGGAAGGGCCTGTTTTTGCTGCCTGGAAAATGCCTCTGGTTGCCATCTCGCCCCACGCCGCCAGACACTCAGCGTCCCCCACCTCCCCTCCAAGGTGTGCGCTGGAGCGGGTGGGGAGAAGTTATTTGATGTTTTGTTATTTTTTTTTTTTTTCCCTCTTTTTAATGAGAAAAACGTGTTCTTGTCAGGGAGGTTGTCATTAAAAAATGCAGTGCTGGGAATAAAGGCAGCCACCTCTGTGACATTTACCTCTGCGGGGCTGCGATTGATGTGCAGCACCCGGGAGCCTGCCCGGTGCCAGCCCAGCAACACCGGCAGGAGCAGGGTCAGTCTTGGGGCTCCTAGGGGAAACCCTCCTGGGGTGCAGCTCCAGATCCTCCTTTGCTCAGCTTTAAGCCCAGGTGGGGATATGTGGGGTTGCTGGAGCAACTCCCATCCCACAGAGGCTTTTGGACCCCAAACCCGCCTGGGTTGCAGGTCCCACGCTGCATGGGGGGAGCAAAGAAATCGTCTTGTTGGGTTGGGAACCAGGGTCTGGACCTGTTCCCCTCTGTCCACTCACAGAAATCCCCTTCCCAGCTGGAGAGTTTCCAAACGGGATGCTCCAGTGAAGGGAAGTGGCGTGGTGGGGGATCGACACGGATTCAACCCTGCTCCCAGCACAGGTACCGCCTGGCAGGGATGGCAGGGCAGAGCCTGGTCCAGCATGCACTACCCGGCCCCGCTCTGGATGCAAACTGCACATCAGTTGCAACAGCAGCTGATGGAGACTCCAGTATATTAGCAGCATTAATTAAGTTACAAAAATTATGCATGTTATCAGTTATGAGACGACCTTTCATAAACTCAGTTATTAAAGCAATAAAGCATGACCCGCTGGTCCTAACCAGTTTAATGGCTGGCTAAGAGTGCGGTTTTTCACATAATACTTTTAGCAGGTCATTAGCTGAGCAATAAGATAACATGGAGAGCCTAAGTGATGCGTGCGAATGGCAGCAGCAGCAGACATGTTGCTCGATGGGGGTATAGGGGCCACGGGCTGGACGTCCCCCTGTGTTGCTTGGATGGGTGTACACAGGCTCCGGCGGTGTCTGTAGTGGGTGATGGGGTGGGTGCTGCCAGGGCTGCTCCTGGCCTGGCTGTGCCATGCCAAGAGCTCAGCGTCATGGGGGACGTCCCCCAGTACCGGTACCGGATGGGAGGGACGATGAGTGGCCTGGGTTCCCCCTGCCTGGCCAGTCTCGGTGAGTGCAGGGTGCTGGTATGGGCGTACAGGTGGTGTTGGTCTCTCTGGGTTGAGACCCCGATTCCAAGGGGTGTCTGGGTTCCCTGCTGTGCCCACCACAGCACCCATATGATGGCCCACGCACACAGAATCAACCAGAAGAAGCCACCAAGCCCTGGCTGCCAGGTCCCACTCCCTCGGTGCACCCACGCCAAGCACTCCCGAGCTGGGTGGCCGTGCCTTTCCCACCCATGGTCACACATACTTGGACCCACTGAGAGCTGCACTGTAACCGCCGGCACCCCCGGCACCCCCAAAGCGCCTCTCCCCATCCCTGCCAGCTGTTTCCAAGCACTGACCCTCTCCATAAACAAAGGAGAGGGAGAGGGAGGGTGGCTGGCATGTTAATATACTCTCCCCCCCCTCCCTTCTTTTCCTCCCTTCATCCCTCTGGGAAAGGCCTTTGCAGATATAAGCAAACCTTGATTAAAAGCTGCCTGACAGGCAACGGCAGCAGCAAGCAGCAGGCAAGGAAGCTCTCCAAGTCCAAAGGGAGCTGCTTCTGCTGCTGCCGCCGCTGCCTCCATTCTCAGATGTCCCTGATCCTTTAATCAATCACAGCCGCGGAAGAGAAGAGCAAACACCCGTGCCGGGGCAGAGGTACGTGCATGCATTCGTTCCAGCCGCAGCCGAGGCAGCGGGGCGGCCGCACGCCTTCGGCTGGAGGCACGGAGACATCCTCCAGCTCGGAGCTCCCTGGTGTCTCCCAGGGACAGCAGGGGCTGTGTCCTTCCCCCCAGCCCCAGTCACTCCGATATCCCCGCATGGTGCGGGCAATGGGATGGGGGGTGTGGGGAAGCCGCTCGCCTGCGTCTGCTCCCTCCACGGGTGCTCCGGTGCAAAATGCGTTCCCTCCTCCAAGAAGAGGTGCTCCCAGGTCCCATCCCATGGGCTGCTCACGTGCCTGGGTAGCAGTGAGCAGGGAAAATGGGGGTCTTGCAGATGGGTATCCCATCGGGCAGTGCATCTGATGCAGGGCCATCCATCCATCCATCCATCCATCCATCCATCCATCCATCCTTCGACGACAAACTGCAGCCAGGCACGTGGTGCTGTGCCTGCGGCTCCTGATTCAGCAGCCCTAAGGATGGCTGGGAGTGGAGCCCCTCCAGACTGCTCGAGGTGACAGAGGGGCCTGCTCCTGACCACCCAGACCAGCATGTGGCTCAGCGTGATTCCTAACCCAGCCCCGCGTGTCACCGTGGTTCTCACTGCCCAGCAGGGCTGCAGGTGGGGCGGAGAGAAGGGAAAAAACGTGTCATTTTGATAAAACCCAGCAAAATCCTCCCTTCCCTTCCGTGCTTCCCCAGCCCACGTGTGGCAGCGGGGGGCTCTGCCCGCGCGAGGCCGGCAGGGCCAGGCAGGGACTGTGATTTCCTTGCTTATTTTCACCACTGCTTATTTTTAGCACCGCGTCTTAATATATTGTGACAGTGCCCTGGGACGTACCGCGCCTCCGGTCGTGTGAGAAGGTGTCTGGGGCAGAGACGCTTGATGCCGCAAACAGATTTCAGCCAATCGCCGGCCCGGCGCTGGCTAACAAGGCACCCGCCGCTAACGGGGGGTCCCCAAGGGGTGGCAAGGATGAAGTGGTGCACTGAATTTGTTGGGGCTCTGAGGGGAGGGACTTTCTCGTGGGGGAGTCCCGGGTTTTAAATGGTTTTACGTGTGTTTTTAATAGGATGGTTCTGGTAATGAGGGGCTGGTTGTGGGCAGCCACGGAGCCTCTGCCCGGCAGGAGCAGTGACATTGGTTGGTGCTGTGGTGGAAAGTGGGTGCCTGCATGGGTGAGGACACCAGGGTCTGGCCTTGCAAGCAGGAAGCTTGTGGGTACCAGGGGATTCTGGAGCCACTCTGTCCTCAGTCTCCCTTCCTGGAGCCACTCTGTCCTCGGTCTCCCTTCCTGGAAGCTGCTCTTTGGGAAGGGTCGAGTGGTTTCCATACCAATTTGTGCCGTGCGGTTGTGGTTTTGGACCTGAGAGTGGTTTTTATCACAGAGAGGCAGCCAGCAGAGCCACAGGAACAATCAGGATCATGCTGGGACCTGGGTGGGAGCCCACCAAGCTGGAGGTTGCCAGCACCGGCTCAGCTATGGGTACAGACCTGGTGGGGACCCCCATGGGTGGGCCAGGGGAGAGCCAGGCATGTTGTGACACTGGTTTTGGCAGCAGGTACCTGCATGTGGGGGCTGCCTGCGCCCAAGCCCATCAGTAACGAGTCTTTGTGGGATACCCCCCCCACCCCAGTAAGGCCAAGCAGCTTTATAAAGGAATGAGATGTGGCTCCAGGCAGGCTGTGCCTGGTTGAGACATCGCTGGGCACCTCAGCCTGGGACCCCCTGGTGTTCCCAGTGCTGGGGGAAGCTGGAGACTCTGGAGGGACCAAAGCGTGCCAGCAGTGTGGGATGTGCCACAGCCACCTCGCAGTGTCTTGGCAGCAGCCACAGAGCTGTTGAGGGCTGGGATATCTCCAGCTATGGGACCTCTACCACCTCGGCTCCAGCCCCCTCGTCCTCCCTGCCCTGAGTCCCACCACTGCTCCTGCCCTATGCAGTGTAGCAGCTCTCTTGGGCTGAGGGAGGAGAGGGGGGAAAACACCTCTCATCCAGCCCCCTGCATTGTTTTATCGAGGCACTGCTACATGCCCATGCATGCAGAGGCACAGGGTCCCCTTCTGCTCCCCCATCTCATGCCTGACCCAGATCCCCACTCAGCTGGGATTAAACCCTCCTGATCACACACCTTTGGGATGTTGAGATACTCCAGGGTTTGGGAGAAACTGGAGCAAGGTGCCAGAGCTGCAACCAGCCTGAGCCTTGTGTGGCTTTGGAATCCATCAAGTGACACTGAGTAACACCAAGGGATGCTGAAGGACACAGAGGGTCGCTGAGGTCCCTCTCACAGTGCCACCACCTGCACTGGCTGCGGCTTTCCAGGGAGGAGAGCTGAGACACCCGCACCCCCAGATCCAGCCAGAGCATCCCCGTGTGCCAGGTCATCGGCGCCTCTTTGTGCCGCTGCGGCAGCGGCTCGGTGGGGGAATCAGGCCCTTCTCTTTTTTTTTTGGCAGTGTGTTGCTAATCAGCACGACCCAGCGCGCACCACCGCGGGCGCACGGCTCGCTGCTATTTAAGGAGCCTACTTGAAATACACCTGCAAGAGGGGAGAGGAGCGCCAGCAAGTAAATAACCCAGCAACCCGCCGGAATAAAAACACTGGCGGGGGCAGAATGAGAAGAGATGCAGCAATTTAAGGGAATAAAGAGAAAGAGGAGACGTGCGATGTGGTGATTGAGGGGCTCAGTCCCGGTCACGCCTCGACTTCCAGCAGGGATGTTCCCTGGTCCCCGTGCTTGGCATGGAGATGTCCTGATGGCCATGGTTGGGGAGAGCTCACCATCATCTCTGGTGTGGGCAGGTAAACACACCTCTCTGCTCGGTGTGTTTACCACACGCTGCCATTCGGCTCCTGCCTTCCCCCTCCCCCTCCGCCTTTTCCCCTCCTTTTCTGAAACATTATAAATCAAACGGCTTAAAATGTAAAGCATCAAAAATTCTAAAACCTTCATCTATTATTAACTGTGACAGTAAATTCCACCTCTGAATGTTTCACATAGCAACTGTTACCAGGACTCAGCATCCAAAGCTGATGTTCCAGCAACTTTCCATCATGCCACTGCCGCTCCGGTGATACCGAGACTGGCCTGGGGAGATGCGCTGCCGCTCCCGATACCTTTCCATGGGATTGGGATGCCAGCAGAGAAACCCAGCTTGGGTTTAGCAAGCATAGCCTGGCCACGCTGCTGAGATAGGAAAAGAGCATGGTGGGGGTGGGAGCTGGGGGTACCCCAGCATGGTCCTACCTCCATGGATGGCTCTGGTGGCCACTGGCACAGCTTGGGCTACCTGCAGGTTGGATTTGGCTGCACACCAGCACCAGGAGCCTGGTCGGAGGTGTGAAGATGCTGAGCCCCATCCAGCAAGAGCCCAGCTGGCACAGCAGCATCCCCGTTGTTGCGTCACAACAATGTCACCGTCCCCAATCACCCAAACCCCGCTGGCAGCACCAGCCAGGCCATGCCCACTGCCCCGTACCCTGGCACACGCATCCCCACCATCGCCCCAACAGCGCCTCCAGCTGCCTGGGGATCTCTGCTGCGCCGGCTGCAGGGCTGGGCAGCAGCGGCTGCTCCGCCGCCTCCCCGGGGACAGGCAGCAATTTTCCTGCTCTGAAGAAGCTTGTGAAGGTTTGAGTGAATCTGGGAAGCAAATCTAATTGGCAACCTGGTAATTCCTCGCGGGGACATGTACTTTGGTCATATCTAAGTACATTCCAGCCAGTGTTTAAGACACGCTGAATCCAAACTTGGACAGTCAAATACCAGCAGCTCTAAGCTCCTTATCTATTTCAGGCAGATTAACTCCTTAATCATCCCTTTTGGAAGTTCCCTGCCCCAAATTCCTCTCCCCTCCCCTCTTTCCCTCCCTGCCCCCCTTGTTTTTCAGCAGGAACAAAAGGCACAGGCGGATTTTGCGGGGTGCGAAAGGCTGGGAGGGCGCCCGCGGTGATTGACAGAATCAATAACCGGGAACCAGGAGAGGCCTTCGGAAATCTGCTTCCTCCCTTCCCCTGCCCCAGTGTTTGTCTTGGGGATTTGGAGATGGGGAACGTGTAATACTGAAATAATTCATGGCACAACGTCAAACCTCGATTTGTTGTTTTGTTGGGTTTGGGTTTTTTGTTTTAATTTCAAACCTCTTTTATTCTATTTGTGGTTTTTGCCTTGAGGCTCCTGCTCAGCGTCCCTTCACAGGGGTCCAGCCAGGGGTACCGGCTGGGGAGACGAGCCTCTCCGCAGCCCCCAGCCCCGCTCGGCGAGGGGCCATGCTGCTCATTTTGCCCCTCTCTTTCTGCCTCCGGCAGGCAGAGGAGACTGCGCCGAGCCGCCGGGACGCAGCCGGTGTTGGCCACTGTCACTCAGGGGAGTGTCGGAGCATTACGCTTCATTACCGAGCTGTCTGCTGCTGGCGGGAGATGACTGAGAGGGCAGAGCCTGGCAGCGGCGCAGCCGAATTCGTCTCTAGTGGATGGGCCTGTCCGTGGGCGGATCTTGAAGCGCAGCATCCGTGGGGTGCTGGTGACCCAGGGGGTTGGCTGTGATGGTGCTGGGGTGATCACTGGGTCTCTGGCTCAGTGGAGTGGCTGTCCCAATAGTGAAGGCAGGAGGTGCCATGAAGCCGGTCTGCGGGAAGGCAAAGGGGGGTGGGATAATGTGTCCTGTAACCGCCAGTGAGAGGTCTCCATGATGGGACCGGCACCACCAGTGGTATTTAATGGTGCTCCATTGAAGCTTGGGTACAAATGGCCCTGTGTGTCTGTCAGCATGGAATGGGCACGGTGTGGACAGGAGGGACTGGTGGCAAAGCTCTGTCACCTCCCAGAGAGGGACTGGGAGTATGGGAGGGGAATGGGGCACAGCCCAGTACCAGGACCCATCCATTCCTGTCAGCAGCCATCCCACAGTAGCCAAGTGCCTCCTGGCTTCGGTCGCCACAGCGAGGATTTGCAGAACCCGACCCCTCAGAGCTGGAGGGGATGGAAACAGTGGCATATTTGGGAGAGCTGGAACTCAGCTCACCCGGGGGTGATGGCCACCCATCACCTTCTGGAGGTCTTCAGTCCTGCTGGGGATGGAGATGCCTGCAGAGGGAGGAGGTCCTGACCCCAGCACAGGGCTGGGGCATGAACCTGCTTGATCCCCGGTTCCCAGCCCAGTGGTGCTGGCTGGGGATGGGACCCCCAACACCGCACACAAACTCAGACCACCCCAACAGCGAGGAAACTGAGGCACAGCTAGAGAGCAGCCCCACCCCAGCCAGATTCCCACATGGGGTACAGGATGCTGTGGTGCTGGGCAGATGCCGGTGTCTTGCAGCCAGTTTTGATGCAAGGACATCCCTGTCCCGCTCCCTGGGGAGCACACCCTCACGTGTTCAACCTCATCGGCTGGCTCATGTGACAGCCACGTGCAGAGCAGGTCTGGGACCCAGCTGAGGATCCATTTGCTCCCCCATCCTTGGGAGAGCTTGGATTATCTTTTATTTTTGCTCCAAGCACCGTGGTCTTAACATCACCAGGGAGGCTGCCATGGGGCACCCTGCTTTCCTCACCTAGTGAAGTGGGGGTGGTCCAGCAGCACCCACTCCCCTCCTGGTAACAGAAGAGCATCTTGTTTATGTGTCAGTGATACAGCCTGTCCAGCTGCTGTGCCAATGAGCGAGCGGTCCGGAGGCAGCTCCACGGGGAGGGTCTCGATGGTGATTTGCATATGAGGAAATATTGCAAACAGTGAGCCCTGGGCAGCACAGCCGACAGAGGGACATCTCTGGAGAGCCACAGAGCAGTGCTTCGTCACGAGGGGGGGATTGCCAGCACTGCTCTGCTCCCCACCTCTTCCTTACAGGGATGCGGTTTGTTTCTGGCTTCAAGGGGAAACTGAGGCAGGGGACGAAACAGGGTATGGGAGAGGAAGGGGGTTTGTTATTAGTGGTTGTGTTAATGATTAGAAGGGTTAATTATTATTGGAGTTGAAGTGAGTCACACCAAAAGCGGGAAGGGAGGAAGGAAGATGGAAGGATCCCAACTCATCAGGCAGAAAATGAGTAAAGAAGGAAAGCGGGAACGTGCCAAGATCTCGGCCCGGCCATCACCCCACGCCGACTCCGCTCCACTCGCTCAAGCTTCGAGGCGGTGGGTGGCTGAAGGTCACCATGAGCCGTTGCCCCACAGCCGTGCCCTCGGTGTGGGCTCCTATCCTTGGCACCACATGCCCACGCCAGCAGCTGCGGGCGGGTCTGCGGCGGGATTTAGGTGTGGAGGCTGGGAGAGCTGGGTCCCTCCTTAACCTCAGCTGCATTTCCAGCCTCGTGACGGGCTTGTTTTCCTCTCCCTGCCAGCGCCTCAAGGTTGATGTCAGTCCCCTTGCTGGGGAGGGAAAACACACTGTGCCCTCCCTCCATGTCACGTCCGGCAATGAATTTTGCTCCGAAGCGCAATTCCCTGCCGGAGAGGGAATTTGCCCAGGAAGGCTCAGCCTGAGCATCTGCTTTGCTCTAAGCCTCCAGCCTTTCATTTTTTTTATCTCTTTTTTTTTTATCTTGCACTTCCCTTCTTTCTTTTTTCCCCCCTCTTTTTATCTTTTTTCCTTTTCTTTTTGTTTTCTTTCCCTTTTTTCCCATCCCCCTCCAGCCTGTTCCAACCCTTCCTTTGCCAACTTGCATTTTCCAGCAGCAAGAAGAAACACCCCATTTGCTCCGACTCCCCAAACCTCTCGCGTCCAACCCCCTGCCCACCCTCCCAAGCCCTCCCATCAAGGACCCACCCCCCCAACCCACCCCATAAAAGCAGGAAAAGCCAAAGGCAGAGCGGACGGAGCTGGGAGATGAGCCGGATTTCCATGTGAGGGGATGAGGTTGGGGAGGCCNTTGGGGAGTCCACGGGCTTCCCCTGGCAAGCGACGGAGAAACCGGGGCCAGCAGAAACGTTGAGTCATGAGTGAAGTTCGCAGGCAACGGCTTTTCTTTATTCCCCGAGTAAAATTCCTCACTGGGGAGGAGCAGAGCTGGGGGGAGGGGGGCTGTCACGGGTGAAGGACTGTGCCCCTCAACTGGACGCTGAGCTGTCGATGGGGATGGACCTTGTTGCAGTGGGAATTCGTGGACAGCCG
>VXBZ01004278.1:49361-108385 GCA_013399135.1 Heliornis fulica
AGCACCCCTTGTCCCTGTGCTGAAGGCAGCTCTGCCTGTCCCAGGTTCCTCTGATGTGCCCCACTCCTGGCTCGCAGCATCCCTTCTGCTCCGGGGTTTGTTTTACTCGGGCAGAGCGCGGCGTTAATCATTAATGCGTGTTGCAAACAGATTCAAAGCCTCTTCTCTCCTTCACTACCTGTAATTCTGCTTTGTCAACTATCCCTTGCTGAGCTACGGCTTGGGTAAACACGCAGCCAGCCCTGGCAGCACTCCAGCGTGCCGCGCAGCCCCCGCCTGGGGTCTGTTTACCCCAAGGTGAAAGGCAAATGGACGTGTGGTCACTTCCCATTCACACCAGGATCCAAACTCGATGCCCAGTGCTGAAAAGCAGTGACACACTGCCTGGCTGAGGCTCAGCCCGGGCTGGGCTCTGCAACCTGCGCTGGGCTCTGATCTGTGCAAGCCCCCAGCCCATGCCGGGAGCTCACACGGTCCCTGCAGGAGCCCAGGAGATGAGAAGCCCTTCAGGGCTTGCAATGCCAGGGAAGACACTTGGTTTGGGGAGCCAGGTGCCACCAGTTCCTGGAGGGATACGCGTGTAAAATGACCCGCAGGCTTGTCCTGCTCTTACGCTCTGCCCTTAGCACTCACTTTGGCCCTTGTTGGAGACTGTAAGAATTTGGGGTCAGCAGGATCTTTGCCTCATGTGGGGCTGCGGAGTATGGTTTGCTGAAGCCCCTGGGAGGCAGTAGCCCCCCGCTCTGGCAGCCTTTCCCCGCCCTCCCCCCAGGGCTGGACATGGATGACCCAGAGCTTTTTGTGTGATTTCTGCTCTGTCAGGGCAGCAGCAGTTCTGCACCTTTCCCAGCAGAGCCAGGCCAAGAACCTACCCGAAAATATCCCACACAGAGTCAGGCACATGATCAGAGCGACGGTGAACAAGCCGGGGCAGAGCTGGATTTAAGGCATGCTAATCTACAAAGAGGGGAAACCCATCTTTCGAGCTGTTCCACACACACCCCTTCCCCACAGCAGCTTCTACACCCCAGGCCATTAGCTTTGATCCCCATGCTCAAGATGGAAGGCCCCATTCTGACAAATCAGCTCGGGTTTGGCCACACCATGTCGCTTCTCCAGGGTTCTGATGGCTTCTCTCCCCTCTCCTCCCACCAAGCACCAAAGCAGTCGCCCGTGTGCCTGTCTGATGTCGGCCATGGAAGATGTGCCAGAGATTTCATGGGTAAAGAATTTACCAGAAGTAGCAACACACTGCTGTCCACATAAAGACAGGGGACAACCCTTCTCCTGGTGACAGTACTGTGGCCTCTGTCATTTGGAGGATTCCCAAAAACCTCCATTGTGTTTTGACATCTGACAGACACCCAACGGCAGCTGCAGACCGAGCGTGTCCCCCCGTGCTCGCTCGTACGGGGTGTTCAGGCTGCGCAGCGAAGCAGAGCGAGACACCACCTGACAGACAGACGGTACCATCCTCCGGGTCACGCTAGTAGTGTATTTATTGGAGGATCTCACATGCAGGAACCAAAGTAAAGATGATTTCTGGAGCAAGTTAAACAATGGCAGATTAATACAGTTGTATCGTCCTTAACGTAAACACTTCTACGTGAATACAGCAAGAGTTTAGTGTTGGGTTTCTTTGCTTTTTGTGTGTTTTGTTTCTCTTTACAGAGTCAGTCTCTTTAAACAGTTATGTCCCCTTTCTCCCCCTACCCCATTCCCAAACAAAAAAATATCCAGTATCTTCAGTAAATAAATATTATCCACTTTTATCTGGAAAGCCTAGAGCTGTAATATACAGAGAAGCTATTACACAGGTTACAGTTGTAGGGTTAACGACAGCTCATAATGACATGTACAGAATGAGGAGCTCATACTCATAAAAACACGGAGCAGGGTGGGAAGTTCGGCTGAGGGCTGCCATGGGCTGAAGAGGAGCGGCACCGGAGCTCGGCGTGGCTGGAAAGTCAGCCAGCCCTCGGTGAAACACCTCTCTGGGACGGAGTGATCTGCCCTCAGTGCCTGGCATGGGGTTGGGGAGCCTGGGGCAGGCAGGTGCAGCCAGCTCCCGAGGCTGCAGCTGGGAAGGGACAAGTGGAAGGTGCTGCATGGGCAGCAGCAGCACCTCCGGGCGAGGGGATTCCTGCCTCCTCTCTCCCACTGGTGGGCAAGGGCAGGGGTGTGCCCCCGGCAGCTGAAGGGTTACCTCCAGGAAGGCTGTAAATCCACTTGCTGATTGCCTGCTTCATTATTTCCATAAAAATAACTGTCCTGAGCTGTTTTTTTTCCCAGGGTAGGCTCAGCAAGCCTTGTGGTTAGCGTTCAGGAGGTAAACAATGACTGGGCTGGATGAGGCTGGCCTGGGGATGGAGATAGCACGAGCGGTTCCCGCTCTGCAGGACTCCCAGCAGCCACAACAGACCTGACAACTCATCGGGTGGAAACAACCGCTGATGACGCCGCTGGCTTTGCTCTCCTGGTCAGGAGAGCAACGAGTGGAAAGGACCAGGAACCGGCAGCGTTGGCCAGTGTGCCGGGAGCGTGGGCTCAGCTCCTGCAGGAGCTTACGGAGGGGGACCACCACCCGGATCTGTTCTTCCACCACTGGAGGGAAACATCTCGCCACCACAGCCAGCTCGCACAGTCCTCCATTTAAGAGCGGAAACAGCCAACGTATCCCATAAAAGAGCTGAATGAAGTCAAACAAACAGATCCTGCCCCCACCCCTAAAATCCTTCAGCGTGGAGGTGTCCAACAGCCCCAGAAATGGCAGAGGGGACTCGGTCCCGTTTCAGAGACGGAGGCTGTGGCGATCGGAAGGGGAAAGGTATGTTGGAGGTTCTGTGAGGGCCCCAGTATGGACCAGTCTCCACACTGATGCTGTTCCCTTTTAAGAGACACCGTGCTATGTTTTTATGAGCACTCCTCTGATGAGCCTTACCTACATACTAAACACCCTAAATGTCTGTACAGCACATCGTTACATATTACACCTGCCAAAGATGCAGCTGAAATCTACACGGAACAATTAAAAACCCCGAAAGGATGTATTTAAATAGAAACCATTCATTTCTTACATCTCAGCGCACGAAGAGTTAACAGAACAGGTTAAAAAACACACCAGAAAGAAAATATATCGACAAAATAAATATTTTTAACCTAGAAGAGGGTATGATTAGAACTTACAAAGGACCCAAATAATAATTTAGTGTCATTGAGTGTTGAGCTGCGATTCCTATCATGCCTAGAAAGCGTTGGGACGTTAGTTTTTATGGAAAGTGGATCAGACTGCAGCTCCATCCCTCTTCTCCCAAGCATTGGAGCCACACAAGTCCTCTGCCTGCTTGCACAGAGGAAGCACTTAGAGTGAAAGCGAAGGAAGAGTGAATGGAGACGTTGGTGTTCTGAAGTGAAACTCCCCTTCCCTTTCCCCTAAACAGTTTCCACCGCTTGGGTTTTCTGCAGACCACAAGAGGACAGGGAAGATGAGAAATCCTGATACAGGACATTAGGGAAGCTCTGGGGAAGCTCTTACATGTGTTAAAGGAGGTTTGGGCTAAACTGTCAGCTTTGCCACATGCTCTGCCCCTTCTGGTGCTCCCAGCCCCGGTGTGCTCAGCCCAGTGGAGCCACATCTCCTGGCTTCAGGCTCTGAACTTCACAGGGGGTGCACTTTCGCCCATCAAGGGTCTCACCAACAGGACATTTAACCACTTGCCCCAGGCTGAGTACACCCCCCTGACCCAGGATGGCATCTCCTGAGTGCTGCCCTACTTCCAGCAAAGCCACTGCTCATCTTCTGCCAACAGAAGATGAGCAGTGGCTTTTCCTTCCTGGTCGGAGGGAGCAGTCACCGACAGCTCAGCAAGGTTTTCCAGAAAGGGACCAGCTTCCCTCTAAAGCAACAACTTGGAAGTCCCAGGACAGGTTTAGTGTGACAGAAAGAATAAGGGTTAACGGCAACCCATCCCCACACACTTTTTGCTTAGGGGTGGGGGAAGAAGGGCCAGCAAATCCGCAGCACTGGGACTCCGCAGGGCAGCTCGCTGACAGTGCTGGTGACAGCCTTGCCACTCAGCATCATCTGACAATGTCCCCATGCTTGAGCAATGCGATTATCTCCTCCGGCTTGGCAGGGAAGCTGGATTAACATGCTTAGAATCACCTGATGTGGCCATTTACAGGGTCAATGTGTTTCAAGGATTTAGCAGAGAAAATACACGCTTAAAACACCCACAGAGCTTTTTGCATCGACAGGAATACCAACAATTCATTCTGTGCTGGCAAGACCGCTCAGGCAATCACCAGACGCCGTCTGAAATCAAATCAGCGTTGCAACAGAAGTTTCCTCAGGTTCCTGGGAGCTGGTGGCCACATCTGACGTGTTGCAGCAAGGCAGGGGCTGGCTGGGGCTGGCAGTGGGATGTCTGGCAGCCAGTACCGAGCTCACCTTATGTTAAACAGTGAGGGCAGGAGCAGCAGTGCACACATGCAATCAAGGCAGGCTGGCCTGGCTCTTTCATTAGAAGAGAAGAAGGAATGGAGAGAAACCCTCTGCAGACCTGCACAGAAGGGCTTCAACTGGGAAGAGGGCCAGCAAGTGGGGAGAAGAGACAGCTCGATCCCCAAGCTGTCTCCATCCTTAAATCAATCTTCGCCGCGCACTTGCGAGCCACACGACTTTCTGCACAGCACAGAGCTGATGGGCAGCAGTGAGCTAGAGCAGCGACGAGGTGACAAGTCAACAAGGCCACCTCACCTGGGCCCAGCTATGTACAGAGGGATCCTGGAAGAGGATGCAGGCAGGGCAAGACAGTGAGGGGGGTGAGCAGGGGCAGCGCAGAGCAACATCTGACCTGGGACGGCCTGGAAATCCTGCACCAAAGAAGGGTTGCCTCTGAAGATTAATGTGACTGCTCTCAAAGACCATCAGTGCTGCAATCGGGGCGTCTGGCAAAAGGGTTTGTGTGTCACAACCTACCAAAGTGTGGTGTACCCTAGAGAGCATGTTAGGAGCTGAAATGACTATGCTCAGATAAAAGCTTCTATCACTTTCACATCAGCTGTTTATAGAGCAGCTTCTTGGTCTAGAACAACTTCTGAGAGAGCTCAACACACATCAGCATCCCAGGAAGCCCGGCATGCCAAGTCAGAACAAAGTGGCTGGTTGCCTAAGACAATGAGCGCCCCAAGGAAAAGGGCTGCAGCGCTGCTGCCTGCATGGGTGTCGATCTGATAAAAGTTCCCTTCTATCAGGACAGGAGATCCTCCCTGACACACAGTGTTCAGCTCTCTCTTTGATCCTGCCATCTTGCTCCACTGGCTCCCTACCAGGGAACATGCTGGGGGATGCAGCAATGGCTGGAGCTGCCTGGAGCTGCCTGCTCCAGCTCCGCTTGTCAGTCCAGCAAGGCAGGCACACACGCTGCAATCCCTCCTGGCAGCTCCAGGAAGAGCAGCACCCTCGGCCATGCCTCTGGCAAGCCAGGAAATACACTTGTTTGTCCAGACAGGAGGGAGACTGCAGCCCTGTAGGAGCTGGGAGTTATTAAAGGGGCAGAGGTAGCAAAGGACACTCAAAAAATTACAAATAGGACGGCCACGACCATCCAACACTTACTCAGGCCCAAACCTGGAAAGAAGTGTGGAGTTTCACTTCCAGCACAAGCGGGCACGGCTAATCCCTCCACAGGTAACCATCTCCCTCAGCACTTCTGCAAAACACTCTGAGATTTGCCTCTTCTTCTCATACCTACCCCCAAAACCAGCATGTCTATCCTACCAGGCACTGCAGGGAATCCAGGAACCTCAGCTCACGCCCAGTCCGTGAGCAAGTCCCATCCATCTGCGTGGATGTTGTTTATAACAGCCAAGGCAAATGCAGAGCTCTACAGTCACTGAAGAAGGAATGTAAGAAAAAAATAACATAGCTATTTTAGAAGACAAACACCCTAGAAAAAAGTCCTTCCATGAGAATGCTCTCCCAAAGAGCAAGATGCTTTGCACACAGCGTTACTGCATCCATTTAGCTCAGCGTTTTTCATTCTCATCAACTGCCAGAGCTACTGGACATGGCCAACAGACTGCTTTCAAATTAGAGCAAGCCCAGATAAAACACAAGGAAAAAAATACCCTGTGAGATTTAGAATGTGAAATGCCACATAAAGTGGGGAAAAGCGACCACCATATGGTACCAGGAGATTTGTGAGTGGGAGAGTAAAGGATTTTAACTTGTGAAGCACATGTTGAAAGGGGAACAGTTGTTCCTTGCTGTCGAATCCAACACGAAAGCCAATACATTAACATTTTATCTAAAAATAAAGACACACTCCTCCTGAACATTCCAGCTCAGTCAATTACATGCTGATCGACAGAGCAGTCTACTTGGCAGGACCTGCCTACAGAAGAGGATGATCCCTACATAAATTGAAGGGCAAGGCTGCTCTCTCTCCCCTCCGGGCTTTTGTTTCAACACAGTGTGACGTACTCATGCATTCTAAAGGGGTTTTCAGCATCAAGAGCTGGTTTTGTGCAGCTGGGATAGGAAGGAGGGGATTAAGCGAGTGCTGGAGAATCGTGGTCTGGCAGGAATAGTGTTGGACTTAAATAGAAAGAGTCGGCTTGTGAGGGGGTGGATTGTTTGGGGAGGGGAGGGAAGAAGAAGCAATCTATGAATTCAGGGGGAAGGGGGTTGTTGGTAGCTGAGTACTGTGGGAGGATGAAGTGGCCGTACGGCGACGTTCGCCCGCAGAGCATGGGGATGGGAGGGCGGCTAAGAGCGATCTTCACAGTGCAAAGAGGGCATCCTCCGAGCGCTCTTGCTTTTTCCTGCTGGAGGGATTTGTTGGAGGGGTGGGGGCTTCCAGGGGAGGGGATGGCAGATTGGGAACCATCTCCGCCGCTTTGGCTCGCTCTTCTAAAAATTTGTCAAACTCTGCAATGCAAAAGAAAGAAGGAAGACAGGTAAGGGCTGGTGCTGGACGATTAGCAGGGCCTCTCATTCCGGAGCTTGGCGTCCTGTGGGGCCGTGTTTGCAGGCACACACACACATGTACAGCCTCAGTACCTCAGGAAAGGGTACAGGAGAGCTCAGGAGCAGAGGGAATAATGCCCACACTACACCACTGGCTGCAACAGAAGCAGGGAAACATAATTCCAAAGGGCTGGGCAATGTGGGGACACATTGCTGCTGGCACAAACAAAAAGCTGAGGAAGACACAGCCGGGGGGTTCTTATACCATATATACAAACTGTGCTGTGAACACTCTCCTCCCACCTTTCTGAGTGCAGAAGCATTTGCTGGGGAACATCAGGCTGGGAGAAGTCAGCATCTCAGCAGGGATCAAAGCAGATAATTCAGTCTGTGCACTAACCTGAGAACAGCTCATAGCTACAGGCTCCTCTGCTTACCTTCACTGGTCACTCCTTCTTCCAGTTCGTCTCCTTTCTGCAATTGGAACAAAAGGGCACGTGAACACACAGGCAGCACTTCACCTTCACTATTATCCTCTACACACATTTAGTGCAACTGGACAGTTTCCACCACTTGTTTCCACACATTAACTATGTGAGCAAGGTGACCTGAGGAAATCACACGGCTCCAGCATGGGGAGTCCAGTAGTGACTGACATTTCACAGTGCTGCAGAGCAGTGGACGAGCACTGGAGATGCTTCTGAGGATTGCTGGTGGATAGACGAACTTCCCCCACTGGACCCCATTGGCAGTCCAGCGCTGTTTCCACTTCAGACTGTAGGCCTGGTCAAGAACTGAGCTGCATGAGTCACACAAACACTGTACAAGATGCCATCTCTTCTGTTACACACCCCTTTAAAAGGTCCAGGCTGCAGTTTGCATTGCATCTTCAAACGAAATGCACTTTTAGCTCACAAAAGACACAAGCCACAAAATAGTTTTGGGCCAACGTTCCTCCTGTGGGAGTCTGTTTTCAATTTTATACAGAAGTATTGCAGCTTTCCTGGCATTCATGCTGTACGAAGACAAGACTAGGGTGGGTGGGATGAAAGCTAGTGATGGGCAGGTGGTGTCTGCCCCTGGAATGCCAGGGGTCAGTGCATTTCAACATGTGACTTTCCAACAGCGCTTTACTGATGAAATGAAAACTCCAAAGATGTGGCATCCTTGTCAACCTGTCAGGGTGTTAAAGGTGGACAGGAATGCTACCTGAAAACCTCACATTAAGCATGATTCGAAAAAGAAAAGTATTTTTCTATATCCTGCCTTCTCTACCAGGGGAGCAGGAACACACTGATTGGCCTCCCAAAGGTTTTTAATGCCTGAGCATTAAATGCCACCTAGTATCTACCAGCTTTCTCCTGCAAGGTTTCCAAAGGCACACGCAGCAGCCACTCTTCACATGCAGAGGTACTGTTTGTTCTAACATACCCCAAAAAGGGTAAGGAAATAACTAACTGCTAGAACTGAAATGAACCGTTAACAAAAACAGGAAGGGGGGGAACCCAGAGTGAAACTCAAAAATCCAGCCCAGCCTCTCTCAGAGGGCACCTCTTGGGATGGCACCTGGGAGAAGGAAGGCCAGTACAGTGGCACCCCCAGCGTGTGCGATCCCCAGGCTCGTTCGGGCGTCACTCTCTGCTTGGCTCTTGTTGAGCGAGACTATCTAGGGGATAACAGATGGGCAGAGCTACCTTGATATCTCTCCATAAGATCTTCTCTCTTGGTAAATTAATTTAAATGGGTAAAGACAAAAGTTTATTGTTTAAGCAGAGTGGACATGCTACATTTACTGTATTTCTTTAACAAAATTAGGTCAGTTTGTAATTAAATTTGAAAATGACTGCCTGAACTGTGGCCTGAAGAAACTACCTTGCACTTGAAAATCAGCGACATGTCAAAGACAGCCAGTCAGGCTGCCAAACTCAAACACTGAATCCCAGAATCTGTTTCAGCACTTCAGGCAGCTTTGGAGAGCGGGAGCATTTTCTTCTGCTCAGTATAGTCAGCTCCTCCAGCGCTGGAGTGGAGGGCTGACGTGCTGGAGCATGCCTGCAGCACTGCTGCCAGTGCTGGGAGCCTGGACGCTGCAGCTGCCAGCCAGGAGCTGAGCAGGCAAAGGGGCTGGGGGAGACCTTAAGGAGAAGGGAGTTATCTAGAGACTATATCTGAAGGCATAAGAAGTAATGGAAGGAGATGATCCTTAGGGATATGGTGACCGCAAGGGAAACAGTTCACTAAAACCATGCTTAAAAGAACAGTCTGAAACACAACCCACCACCTGTCCCCAAAATGCACTTGGTTAATGTGAGTCAGATGCTTATGTTAAAAAAAGAGATCGGAATAAATGTGTACTGGCCGTACCACTGCTGAAACCAAACATGTATTGGTCCAGCAAAACAAACTCCAGACGGAGGGAAAGCTACTTTTAGTTCCCTGTCTTTTGTTTGTTTAATAATTACCAGACAATAATCATTTAGGAGAAACTTAAAGTTATAAACATTGAAGAGAGTCTGTTGTAAACTTTTATTGTTGCTACTATGAAACATGTCAAGATTGCTTGCCAATTTAACAAAGACCTCGATTTGAAAGGAAATTAAGCCCTGATCCAGCAGCCCTTAAAAGCATGCCTCAACATAAGGATGGACTTAAGTTCTGTTGAAGCCCACACAGCTTTAAACATGTGGTCCAAGTCCGGTAGAGGACACAGGTAAACTCCAGCACATGTTTAAATGCTCTCCTGTGTGGGGGCCAGAAACACGGGATTTCTGGAACACACACTGTTCTGTGGTGTCAACATGGAGAAGGGAAAATAAAACAACTCAGAAAAACCCCAGTTTGATTGAACAGCTGAACACAACCCTGTCTCCTGCTTTGATGCTCCCCTCAGAGGGAAATAAGCTACATGATTCAGGAGTTTCACCGCCTCCCGTTATGAGAAGAACCAGTAACTCAGCAATGCATTGAAAGTTATCCGTACAAGTGCTATTGCCCGTGTGAAAAATGAAAACATAAAGAGTCTCACCAAGTCGGTACTGAGCCACTCCTCAATGTCATCCATGACAGAGGACTGTGCAACAGGGATCTAGGGAGTGCAGCGAGAGAACAGCAAGGCAGGCAAAAACCAAAACACATCCACAATCATGGCCACAGAGCGATGGAAAACGCCAGAAATAAGATTAAAAACAAAACAAAAACAAAGATGTAAGATGTGCTGGAAAAAAAAAAAGGCAACAAAATATAAATGGCATTTCAAATAAAGAAACACTGGGAAAGGAAATTATGAACAACAAGGCTAAAAAAACCAAGAGAAAGATTATGGGGAATGATGTAACTTGATGCCAGTGTAAGATGGGTAACTTCTCGACCACATATTAAAACCATCAAGATGGACTGATGATTCTAATCTTGATCGTGAAAAGCTTTTAAGGGTAGAATACTGGATATCAGTTAGGTTTTAAAATGTTAAATTTACACCTTTTCTTTTTAAAAATGGGTATTAGCCACAGTGAAGTGTTAGCAAAAAGAGGGGCTCAAAGCCTTCAGGCAACACTCCTATGAAAACAGTTTGATTTTCTCTGCAGGTGGAGGCAGGCAGAGCCCAGGGGATACAGTCATGTTTCCTTCCAGATCCCACCACACCGCCCAGCCTTGGCAAGCCTCAGCACTCCAGTTTAAAGCAAAACCACTGTGTCTGCCCAGTTCTGCTCCTCTGCTGAAGGTGATCTTCTCACAGCAGAACCCAAACGTGCTCCAAAGCAAAGGGCAGAGCCTCAGAGGTGAAGGCGAGGAGGAGGATTGGGCAGCGGCTCCTGGTGCGGGCAGAAGAGAGCGCAGCATGTGCTCCTCAGCTCCTGCTCCAGCAGCAGCAATGCCTTGCAGTGCTGCAGCGAGGCTCACAGGAACCTGCCTGTTAGGCCTCCAGGGATGGTTTGACCAAATGCAGGGAAGGTTTGTGTCTCCTCCTGTGGTAACACCGCTCACGTTGTGCTGTGTGGTTGCGACAGGCAGCGCAGACGCGGGGAGCGGAGCGCTGAAGTGCAGCTATTTCACAAAGCGCTACAGGCACCAGGGGTGGTGAGGGGAAATTGCTGTGTATTAGGCGTAGAATTTCCTGACTAAACTCCACTGCTTAAATACAAGAGAGAGCTGCAGAAGTAAACAGGAAAACAGCACAATAGATCTAGTGAGGACAACCTGAAAAACACTTGGAAAGCAATGTCAGGCATGCAAGGCCAGAGTACAGCAGCCGAGCTGTGGGGCTGGCAGGAAAGAGACCTTGAGCTGGGGGGTCTCCTAGGAAGAAAAGGTGTCAGGGCTTGTCCAGAGCACTGCCTGAAGAAGAACTGATGGAGGCTTTGCAGATGAAATCTCTGGGAGATGTAGTTTTCTCAGGGACTTCTAGAGAAGGAGACAGACACACTACACAGGCAGCAGCCCAGCCTGACACTGTTTAGCAGAGCTCCTTGAGAATTTTTTCTTCTAATCAAGTGGCCCTTTGCACTGAGGACATTAGTTAAACCCTTGCTTGAGGTGAGGTCTACTACAGTGGGTTAGTCGTGCCAAAGGACTGGAAATCTAGGGCTTGATCCAAAGGTTGAATGACTGTAGCACCTTAACAAAAGAGGCTCCGGGAAGATGGCTTGGCTTGGGCGCTGCAGGTTGCTGGACAAAGTGCAGATGACAGATCCAAGAAGGGTCAGAAGTACAAACTGTCATTCTGCTTTCAGCTAATACATGAGGACTCTGAACAGAAAATAAGTTCCTGCGGTTTCCTTTGCAACTGACCAAATTCCAAATTCCAATTGCCCCTTTTTAATTTGCAACAGAGAGATGAATCATGCATGTACAACGCTAATGCAGTGCGATGAGGCTGCTGCGAGCTGCCCCGGGTGGCTATTAACAAGAGGAGGGATCTGGAAACATCTTCCAACACATTCCTTCCCAAGCACAAGCTGCATCTTGTAGAACTGGCTTGTTAGTTTAACAGCTTAGGAGAACACCAGCTTCAGAGAGACCAAGCAGTGAATTTATTCAGCCGACAGCAACCTAAAACCTACTGCAGAAGTTTCACTGCTGTTGCTCTCCTGTATTGCTTAACACGGTGCACAATAAATAACGCTTCAGAAGGTGTAGCCTTCAGAGCTGTTGGCTAGTTTGCAGCTCAGAAAAGTACTTATGTTGCTTTAAAGAGAAGATAATTTGTATGGAGGGGAGGAAGAAAACAGCAGGTTTTGGTTTTTTTTACTTTTCTGTGAATAAGAGCAGCTCTTTTACAAAGTGTGGTGGTACTGCAGTCCCTACATTAGGAGGAACAGCAATTCAAATCTCAGTTATCCTGAAAGCACAACAGATGACTGAGCAAGTAATGGATTCCTGAGAATCGTAGGGCTCTTGAGTTTGCAGGAGTCCTCAAAGAACAGCTCAGCAGTGTAGGAGAGTCTGTGCTGTTGTGTTTTGCCTACTTTATATAACAAACAAACAAAAACCATACAAGTGCAAGAACACTTCTTGCAGGTCATCTCTAAGAAGCAGAGAGAGCAGTAAGATAAACATTGGAGCATGTCAGCCGTTTGTTACTCAGCACTGACCTTTTAAAAAGCTTCCGCCAACTTCAGCACACTCAGAGAAGAGCCAAGGCTTGGTTATGTATTGCTCCTTCCATGCTCAACCTTCCAATTTTCTTTCCTCAGACTCTTGAGCCATGTTTTCCCCATAAAACATGGGGCAAGTGGATCAAGTTTAATTTATTCAAGAATATGGGGTGGAGGGGGAGCTCTCAACAGTAACTTAAAGTTTTAGTATATGTCAACTATAACATTTTACCATTCATGTTTCATTTCAAACTGACCACACACAGTGTGGTTTCTGCCAGCCAGTTGTGTATTTGGCAACTCTCCCCCTTCCAGAAGCCCTAAACTGAAAAATGTGGAGGGGAGTTTTAAGACTAATCCCCTAAAACACAACAGAAGCAAAGTAAAAATAAATTAGCTAGTTTACACATTAAAAAAGACAACAGTTTCTGGGAACAAACAGCGGTGGCAGCCGCAGACTACATGGAAATGGCTCCAGAACGGAATACTGTCTTGTTAATACTTTGGTTATGCAAACATACACGGTCTAGTGAAGCTCTCAGTCTTGGCAAGACAGCTCCCTAGATAGTCAGTGTTGGCTGCAAGAGCTGTTTTTGTACGATATTGTGATTTCTTTTTTTAGAAGTCTATACTCAAAGTAAATGGAAATTCAGTCACAAAATATTTTTGGGTACTTTAAGTAACTGGCTTTAATTAAAAGTTGGGCTCATTGTTCAAATTCTTTTTTTATTTAGTCTTTGGAAAATCCTACAAATGGGATCATCTCAACAGTCCTGAAAGGGAAATGGAAAAGGAGGGCTGGAAGAACAAAAGCGAGTGTTCAGTCCCACAAAGCCCACAGGAACCTGGAACTCAAGTTCATACTTATCTGAGTCAGATTGTGTTGGTGTTCTCACTAGCAATCAAAAGCCAAAGAGTATTGCCAATATATTTCCTCAGAAGTCATAAAATCCAATATTCTACCCTTAAAAAGACAGTTTGAGGTTATTATCATCACATTTTATTTCTATTAAAAATGATCCCACTGGAAAAGAAGCAGGTATGAAATGACAATTCAGGTCTCTAGGTGAGCTCATTAATGTTCTTAAAATGTTTAACAAGGTTCATGCTAATTGTTGCTAGACTACTGTCTTGTAGTAGCTAAGTTAATTCCACTCCTTTCTAGATGTTTAACAAAGCTGACACCAATACTCGGTTAGCGGCTCTTCACTCGCCCGTTAGCGATAGTAAAGGAAGGTCTGCTGTTCCTGTTGTAGCAGAACTAGAGAGCTAAGATGCATGGTAGCACTCTACTCCAGCTTACTACTACAGTCTTACCAGCTATTTTAAGCTGTTGTGATCTTGAAATAGCTGCCCGGCCTCAATATCAGAACACATCTGACTTCACATGTAAGGATTTAATTACTTTTAACTGTGCTTACACGTTGCATAGATGGGGAAGGCAGGAGCTCGGGTGCAGAATATTCCCCAACACAGCCTGTTGTGCCCGTACAACAACCAGACAATCCTGATCTGACAGACATGCCCAGGCAGCAAAAGCCTTTGTTCACGTGGGCTATCACATCATCCTTGTAGAGGACTCTCTGAAATGCCATGGCTGGACAGGTAATGTAACCTATACGGCGGTCAGATCAAGGGAACACACCTGCTTGCCTTCAAAAGGGAGAAGGATCCCTCCACACAGAATAAATGAGATCTTCACACACTTATTTCTCTTATTGTGTTCACATTTCAAGCATTTCAGTCTCCAAGAAGGATGTATTTCAACAGTCTCATGTTACCCAAGTGATTTTCACATCTTAGATCCTATCTCGCTATTGAAGGCACACATAGCGGCATCCCACTTTGTTACGAATGAACACCATCTCGTTTAATCTTTACTTGTGAATCTCTCCTACAGAGAGGAATCTCTGTAGGCATGCTGCTGGTGGCTAGGATGCAATGCTCAAAGCTGCTCAGATCACTTGCTGTGAATTCTGGTTCGGTTTCATTCTTCCCCAGCCACTGTCCCAAATAATGTCTGTACTGACGTGGTGGCTTAAGCAACACCTGCTTCTCACTTTCATAACACACGGCCATTTGGCATGTGAGTGAGGTGACATTATTCTATCAGATGAATATATTAATGCAAATCTCAACAGCTACCCAAACTCATGAGAAGGAAACTGGAACTACCTGCACTGAAACACGGTGGCTTTATGCTGAAGTCTGTGCCGAAGAGCTGCCGATGCAGACTCCTATATGACACTGACACGGTCTGACTTGAAAGAACCCAGACCTTGCACTCAGCTCAGCTAACACCCCTCAGTCATCTTTAAACCAGGGACATTTTCTGCAGATGTAACTTTGTTAGTTTTGTAGGCATAGCTGGAATGGATAAAGGTGTGGTTTGTGTCTCTATTGTCCAGGCATCATCCTGAAAGCAGAACTGAGCTGTAGATTGAGCTGAAACGTAAACAGTGCTGCCAAATTCACTGGGAGAGTGCACACAGAGCCCTGATTGAGCCTCTCTCTGCAAAAGGGCATTGGTGAACTGGAAATGCAGTGGGAAGAACTCAACCCTAAGCTTAGATGTATTGCAGTTTGGAAAGGACATTGTTAGGGCATGAGGGATATGAGTACCAGCCTGGCAGGTGGTGAACTCCCTTTCAGCAGTCTCAGTGTTGTACAGGCACAGGTAACAGCAATGTCAGCTCAGCTCTCTCTTCCCCCCTACTCCCATCTCAGAAGTGCACAAAGTTACCAAAGAATGTGCACATCAAATCCATACCTAGGGTACTAGTTATTCCATTGGCAATGCAAATGCTACAATGTCATATTAATAAATATGGTTAAGAACTACAGCCAGTTAAGAGAGAAATGGAGTTAATGATTAGTTTAGTTTTATTTTAGGTATTTCTCTCATATTTAGCATACAAACAAGGCGACAGGCTTGTAAGAGCAGCAACTGGCTGGACAGCCAGATCCCCTTCCCTCCCCAAATCTGTATGCCTCCATGAACGCTGCAGTATCCTTTTTCCAGACTGAATAACCACAAGCCAATGAAGGAATATTGTGTTTGTTTTTTTTAATAAAGCAGTGGTGTGAGTGGTGTGAACAGCAGGGGTGCTGATTTCATGCTTCCCCGCTCCTGTAAACAGTGGAAAGGCAAAGAAGAGGAACTAACTCCATCACTGGATTATTCATTATGGATGAACATCTAACAGTGGCGTAGCACATCAGCTGCAACAGAGCCACCCAACAGCAACAGCCTCTGTGAACCACAGTCAACAGTAGGAGAGGCAAAGCAAGTGCTGCTCACTTCAAGGCTTTTTGTTCTCATGTTATGAGTGGTGGGTCTCTGACAAGCACTGAAATGAAACTCTGGCTCCCAAGGACAGGCACCTAGAGCTGCGCTTACGCGTGCTAGCAGGCACAGAACGACCATGTATGTGCACGTATCCAACCTCTGTGGATGCACCAGCCAGGCAAATTTCTGCCAAACTCACAAGCTGGCCCTCAGAAATGATCTCTATTAGCCCCTAGTCTAGAGGGAGAAATGCAAAGTGCTTCACAGAGTGAAGTACTTCAAACTCTCTGGGATGTTTCTCTTTGAGCAGCTTTGTCTGGGATACTCCAGGCTGTCCCCTGAGTCTGGCATTCCCGTTCCATGGGGTTCCTGATGCACAGTCACACAGGCTGCACTGTAAACACACCCCATCCCAAAGGGAATTCTGCACCACACCTTTCTGAACGCAGCCACAGCCAGCCCTGTCTCTGAAGGACTTGGTACAGTTAGGTCACATTACTGGTACTAATCTCAAATATCTTAAGTGATGGATTATGTCATCCAAAAATACAAAATTGGTCTTAGAACTTGGATTTAAGGCACAGCTGAGGCTATTATTTTTTTTTTTTGCCTATCTCTGACTTCTACACTTACAGCACGCTTTTGAACTCTTTTCCAGCATGTTGATGAAGGACAACTTCAAACAAGGTCGAAATGTGCTAAGATTCAGTGATCTTCAGAAGCTTTCAGAGTAGTGGCATCACTAGAAATGGGAATTAAATCCTTAAAGCTCAAGACACTATTGTACCTTTAGAGTCTGAATCCTAATGCCAGTGTAATTCCCTGACTGGGGTGGAAAATGTCAATCTACACTCTGCAGTTCTGTTCCTTTCACACAGAACTCTCCCTACATTACTCAATTCAATTAGGGATGATCCTACAACTTCCATATGCTTATTCCAGACTACAAAGTGAAGCACTATCAGAAAAGGCTGCCTGAAAGACATGTAGGAAGTGTCCTCTTTACGAACAAGATCCATGAGACTTGTGTTTATCCTTCGAAAAGTGGATACTGCATAAATAAATCAAGACAGTATAAGGAACCAACTGGATCCCCAAGCCTCTTCTGAAGGTAATGTGGGATCCCACAAATGGTTCAGATAGTTATGGGCCTTTGTGCTGTATAAACCAGAAATTGGTGCAAATCTTTCCCCAGGTAAAGATGTAGGTGGGAAATAATACTCCTTGTACTGTCTGATTTCAAGTGGTTCAGTAGGGCAGGATGAGAGGTGAATGGAGGATGGTTATTCTAGGTAAAGGGACTGGGGTGGTCAGCAGGAATCGCTTTACTGGTGAAGTCCTCACCATTCCTTGTGTAATTAGCCACTTGTCTATGGGCTCCATGTTTGAGTTCCCACCTTTACCTCTCCTCTGTGTTGAGAACAGAAAGGTCCATAAAGAGAGAAACCACAGCAACAACCCATGATACAGTAATATAACAGCAGCAAGTTTAAAACCTCACACACACACACACATACACACACAGAGTTGCCTGTGGTAGCTTCTGGCAGCAGCTGCACCCCTTCTGCTGCCTGTCAGCTCTGCCCATGGAAGGACAGAGCTCACCTTGACCTCTGTACTTCCTACAGACAGTCCACAGAATTTTAGCACCATCTCCATGCTGATATAAAGATAATAAAATAATCATGGACTAGCAGTGAGGCTGATGTTTGTCATCTTCTTAGAAGAAAAAGGATAGGCTATAGAACCTACTCAGATCAGTCAGACTTTACTAAAAACACCAGTATTTGGCACTGTTGAGTTTCCCTTGTTTATAAAGCTGTTAGTTGCAGCACACCCCACTTACCTCCTTGATCTCAGCAGACAGACTCTGCCTCAAACTCTAAGAGCACGACAGCTCTAATGATAGCATGGAGCAGGAGGGTAAGTCACCGCAGTTTGCTGCAGTGTTCTGGCAGTCTTTCAAACTGCCCCTCTCTAAGAAAGGCAGAGGTTAAAAGGATTGCTGATGCATCCAGTTCCCTCCATGCGGGCTGCTGACAGCATGGCACAGCAATGCAAAGACTCTCAAGATGGCTTCTGGCCCTTCAGTACCTCACCCCTGAGCCTGGGCCTGCGTGCAGAGTCATCTCTAGCTCTGGAGGGGCTGCTCAGGATCGGCTGAGTGCTGCTCCAGCCCACCAGCCCTGCCAGAACTGGGCTAGTTCAGCAGAGCCACTGGTGTGTTGATGTACCTCCATCCATCCACCCACCCAGGCACATGGGCTATCTCTCCTGTCCCCACTAGCACGGACAATGCAGAGTCAGCTGTAATCTTTTATGTCACATTTCAGAACTTGGGCTGAGAAAAAAAAAAGGGGGAGAAATCACTCCAACTTCATCTGCTATCTGTGTAACACTAGAGAATTGTTTCTTGGACACCTCTCCTCCCAGTTGTGATCACGCAACAACTCTGTGGCAACAAAAGCAATTCCCAACATGGAAAAGCAATATTAAGAAAACAGTGTATTTTTAGCTCATCTTGTTTCCAGCTGCTAAATCATATTAAAAGACAGCTAATGCCACGTGATCCACCATCTCTCTACAGACTGTTCTGAGAATGACTACATTAGAAACGTCGGATGTGCTGAATTTTACCACTGGACAACTGTGCTGGAACAAGATGTGTGTGAAGAATGTGCTGCAAAGCTTTTGGCTCCTCCCTAGAGCTGTTCTTAAATTAGCTCTCTACCCAAATTAATGTCTGTCTTTCATTTACTGAGCACTGCCATTTTTTTCCTACACAGGTTGGGGCTAGTAACTTTAGGAGAGTTTAATTTTTATTTCCTTTAAGAAGAGACACCCACAAGCCTCACAACACTGGAAAAAAAAAAAAAAAGTAGTGTTTACCAATTACCAAAAAAGACTGTGTTTCAAAACAAGCTATTCTGATTACATGATACAGTCATAGAGACTTTTGAAAAGTGCCTGGAAGTCTCTATGACACAGCAGAGCTCAAAATTCCACAACTCATAAAGCATTTGTCTCCCAAAATTTTGACTGCCAGATTAGCTTAGACACAGCCCTTTGAACTGACAACACATAGAGCAGAGCACAAATTACGTTGGTGTGAATGACACGTCGCACTGGCGCCTCAAGCAGAGCTGGCTGAGAACAAAAGTGTTAATAAATAAGGACATGACCCTGTGGCCATCAGGAGAATACAGCCCCCTTGACCAGCAGCTAAAATGCAAGTCCCCTGCCTTTCGTTAGCCAGGAACAAAGAGCAGACTCTGAAAACCTTTCCCAGGCCCCACCACCAACACTGCTCAGGGATACTGGGGGTTCAGGCTGTCACACTGGCTTCAGGAATTCCTCCCTCACACCCTAACGCAGCTTTGCTCCATCTCCCTGTGCTTCCCTCTTTTCTCTCTGTGCTGCTGGCATGAGTCTTTGGGGGGCTGAGCTTGAAGCTGGTCACAGGGATGCCCTGGGTTATGAACTGCCCTTTTTGCAGGACAGGGACAGGAACAAGCAGACAGGTTTGTGGGGTGGGTGGATGCTCCAAGGGAAATCATCGCTGAAACCCTGCTACCACCGAAGCGAAGCCCAGGCAGGGAGGCAGCTGTGATCTGACCCCAAGCTGACTCTGAACACAAATTCCCCCTGGCTCAGGGCACTAGCTGCCAGGCAGGCCAGCTGCCCTGAACACTCCCATTTCAACTTATGAAAGAGCCAGGGCGGGATCAGCCAAGGTATGGGGAGGCAATTCTCCAGGGAGGGAGGGCTGAGCAGTGCTACCCCTGCTCTGCCATGCTCCACCGGCTCTGCCATGCTCCCTAGTGGTCAGCACACACCTAGGAAAGGGCTCTGAACTTGCTCCTCACCTCAAAACCATGCACACAGCTGAGTACAAAGGAGCTGGATTGTTTTAAAAAGCAGGGTGGTAGAAAGGGGCCGAGGGACGATCTGAAAGCTCCTTTCACTTCTGCCTTCACCAAGGTAGGCAGACAGAGCTGGCCAAGCTCAGTCTCTCAAACACGCTTCTAGCATCAGCTGCTGTGAGGTGACAGCACACAGGCCTCTCCTGCCTGCCCAGGACAGTGGGAGCCTGCCCTGGGACAGACAGAACACACTGCATGCAAGGGCAGCTACAGCAAGGCAGGTGAAGATTTAAAATGCTACGTAATCATCTCCCTGTAACTTGCTCACAGATCCATGTGCTTAGAGCAAAGTCTAACAGATTAAGACTGCAACAAGTTTCATAATCAAAACCAAACAAACGCACACCAATGTTCACAGGACATTTCCAGCTTATTCTTTTCAGCAGTGATTCCAGCCAAAGAGCTGGAACCCCCAGGCAAGCTGCAAGAACACAGGAGAAATTACCCACTCTGATTTTGAAGTGTTTTAGGCTGGTGTGTTAAGCAGCAGCTCTTTAGAGATCATTACTGAGCAAGTACTTGCTCCCAGATATCAATTTCAAAATAGCCAGTACTAGCATGTCAGTGGAATACAGAATGAGAAGTCTTGGTCAAAAGCAGCTGCCTACAGCTTGGATTGCACACACAGCTTCAGGTAACACAATGACGAGCAACAACCTACCCCTCCTGTGTTCTGTTTTCGAACATCCAGGGCAGACGCTAGTCCTTTGACAGCCTGTGGATCCTCATACGTCACGCTGAAAGAAAGGAACAAACCACAGAGCTAGGAGAAGTCCAGCAGTCACCCAGGCAGAACTCACTTGTTACTCTGATTTACTCTGCTGGAAATCAGAAAGCACATTCTTTTTCTTAACAAGATTTCAAGTGTAGCAAGTGCATTCCAAGAAGAGGAGTGTGTTCTGTATAAAGACTATCCACAGCTTCAGTAAGCAGGCTGGAGCACAAAGAATAAGACTGGCATTGTGAAAGGGAGGCAAATAGGTTATGAGGCACCACAAGCACGTCCAAGAGCTAGCAGGGGACTGTGAAGAGAGGCCTGATTGCAGATTATGTTTTGAAAAGCTTTGAAGATGACATTTGGAAGCTTGAACTTGATGTGTGCATGGGGGGAGGCAGAGAGAGACTCGGAGACAGACGAAACGCAACTAGGAACTACAGTGAAGCATACCAAGCAGTGCACCATTTACTGAGGTTGGATTTTTTAAAAGCTTCTTAAATTGCTATGCAAAAGGGACATGTAGCAGTTGTGTGACACAGGCAACAGCATAATTTCTCAGAGTGATGAACCATGAGCTTAAGCAGACACCAACACCTGCCCACAGATCAGCCCCTGGGAGGAGCCGCATGTCTGCGCGGGAGGAGCTCCTTCCCCTCCAGCGTGCTGGCTTCTACGGAGCTCTGAGCACAGCACCTGGAGGCTCTCACCTACACACCAAAAGTCCCATCTTTACTGCTGTCCCATTTATACAGTGCACAATCCAAGGAAGATGTAGCAATCCTCCCTTGTGAAATCATGGACTGATGTGTGCTCCTTGTTAAATTAGCTCACAGAAGAGGATAGAGGTGCAGTGTGGGAAGACTAGTTTCACACTTCATTTAGCACAAGAGACAGAGGGACCTCCATTACATGTCTCTAGAATGCATCTCCTTTCTGACTATACATTAGGGCTCTCAGCCTGAAATCTGTGGTGGTAATGTACGCCTCTACAGTAGAGCACATCTCCACATTGATACTGCAGCTGAGGTGGTAGCAACAGCTAATACTGCTGACTGCAAATACAAGATCCTAATCAATTTGCCTCCTCAAGTTGTCCAGAGCTAGTAAGTTTTTAATAATCTGCTAAGATCTGACCTAAACTATTTAACATCATTCCTTAGTTTGAGACAAGATCTGACTGCTGGTAGCCACTACATCCTCTAGAATCTGAAACCAGTAGGAGGCAAGAAATAATACATGAAAGAAAAATACCTGAGTGTCTTTTACTGCATCTCACTTGACAGGGATCAAAGGATTTCTTAGTAATTGCATAGATTTATTTGACATTAAAATAACTGGACCTGTTAAATGCCCTTGAAAGTTGCAGACTTGCAGCTCTAGAGAAGCAAGCCCTATGCATATAAACAAATTAGGGACACCATGGCAGCCAGGCAAGCTACACTGCCTTGACAGCTTACCAGAGTTTGATTGCTGGGTCAAAGGGAGAGTTTAACTGGGTGGTAATTCTGTTTCCAAGCCTTTGATGACAGTAATTCAGTCACCAAAGTATATCCATGATCAGGTGAAGGACCCTTATGCTTCTGGATCTCATGCACTGGCCAGGTGGGTGGGGTTACAAGCCTTTTTACAAGGGGAAGCATCCAAACAAATAATGGGAAGTTCATTTCCACACTTCCAGTGAGCTCATTAACTGAGGCAGTTAAATAACCTAAACCAGTTTGCTCTGCCCAGCAGCAGGAACTTCTTCACTTGCTCACACGGATAATGACCAACAGGACAGGGATTAGATTCAAAACAGAAAAACATACACCAAAACTTCTTTTTCAGTCTGGAACAAAGTCAAAAAGTTTCAGATTCATGCCCTTAGAAAAGAGCAATGCCATGACTCAAACATTACTAAAGATAAACACCAACATACTTCTTTCGCTGCTCAGCCAAGGAACTGCCTCTTGTCTGTGCAAACATGTCGAAGTCATCACGAGGATTACTGTGTTGTAGAGAGCTGAGTGTGCCACTGACGCTGTTTGTACCCAAGTCTGCAACCAGAGGCAAAAAAAAGCAAACCAATGAAACAGAAAACCACTGCCATGAGTGTGTAGGTTACAGAGGAAAACAACAAGGCAGGACAGTAGATATCATCTAGTTATCAGCTGTAGCACTGAGCACAATTCTGTTCAGAAGAGGCTGGAGGCTGCACTTCTAAAGGGCAACTGTAGAGACTGTTTTATTATTCATGGAAATACCCCAGTGTAAGTATCCCTCCTTGAGAAGCCAATATTTGGGAACTGGTGTGCACCTGCTGCCAATTTCATCCTGAGATATTCACTAACTTGGCCCAAAATTTTGAGCACTGATTCTTCTGATTCTTCTTTTGGGCACTGATGCCTTCTCGGCAATGTTGACTCTCAGCTATTGACTGTAAACCCAACAGTTTCAAATCAAGTGACACGATATTGGCACAGTGTTGAAAGTGCCAGAGAACCTTTGGTCAAATAACGTGATCAAGAAATTCTTGGTTTGTTTTAATGTAAAACACCCAACAGTTTCATAAACATTTCATCCAAAGATTTCAAATATTTGTGGAAGGGGCATTGAGAACATTCACCAAGCTCATATCATGGAGTGCTATACTTAAGCAGAAATAAAAGTCATAGTACAAATTTTACTATGAGAATCTGCATTGTCTCCTTCACTCTCCTCTCTGGTCAATCACTCCTTTCGTGGCAGTCTGGTTCCGAATTACAGATTGCTACAGTGCAGGGGAGTGGGAAAGCCTTCTTACACCTGTAAGCCACAATCACAAAGGTTTACATAGCAACATTAATCTGGTAGTAGAGAGCCAAAGGGATCAGAAACTCCTTGATGCACAAGTGAAAAATGGCTCCTCATAAATCTCAACAGCTCACTAGAGTTAGGTGTCCAGGTCAGTCACAGGAATCTCGGCAACTGCTCAAACTGGCTCCCACAATTAGATATCTGGATTGCCTAATAGTCCAGCACACTGTTCACCCACAGGCTGATGAGGCTTGAAAAAAATCCGTGCATTGCAGCCTGACACTCACTCATCAGCACTGTTTAGATCAGGTACTCACCAAGCCCTGCAAGCTGTGAGGAAAGTGAAGATGGGGGTGCTGAGTTTCCAACCATGGGGCTCACTACTGCTGGAGAGCCAGGACCCAAATCTATTAAGTTATCTTCTGTCACCTCATTCAGTACCTGTTGGGACACAAAAAACACAGCAAGTTGCACATGCCAGAGATCTGTTTGCACCGCAGCATTAAACACCAAAAATATAACATGTGCTAAAGACATCTCTTGTATAGTGCCCAAAAGACCAGTCTCTTGGATACTATGGTGGTGAATGCAGAGTAGAAAGGGTCAGTCACCAAAAAACCCTCACAAACTCAGATCCTGAACACCAGAAAACAAGTATAAGATATTTCTCTTGGAAAGAATAATTATAACTGTAACTCTTCAGCTTGGAAAGGGACTGCTGACAAAGGAGATGAAAGAGTCTCCTAAAATTATGAGTGGCACGAAGAAAATGAATCTGAACAGCGTTATTGTGAGAGACCATGAAGAAGAATTAGGTGGATCAAAAGTCATTAAGAGACTTGTTCAAATGTAAACAACATTTATTATATATACACACATAAATATGTTAAAATGTGAAGGAGACTGTGGAACTCACAGCTTAAGAACATTGTGAATGCCTCAGTCTGCACTGACTCAAAAGCAATAAAAAAAGTTAATAGAGGAAAGTAAATCCATCAGAATTTGTAAACAAAGAGATCTTTTAGTGTAGTGTGTTCCTCAGCAAAATGTTGCCATTTGAGGTTTGTCGCATTCTTACGCTCCTTTCTTGGTGCCCACAATTAGCCATTACAGGCAGGACACAGGACTGGAGAGATAAAAAGTCTGATACTAGTGATATAAGTGCAGCTAGTATGGAACTGCTGCTGGTACAATAAATGAAAGCAGGTACTTACTCCATTGCTGGCATTTTGTGTGGAACGTCCCGATCTGTATCGTTCAAATCTGTTTAGAAAAAAAAACAAACAAAACCTATCATAGCCACCAATAAAGCATGAAAGACACAGATTTCTAAGAAAGTCACAACATGCTTGCCACTGAACTTAGTTTTCACTGGTTCAAGAGGGATCCCTGAACATTTTAACCCCAAGCCAGGACAAAGGGATGTTACAGAAGATGCCTTCTTGGCAAATGTGGATATTCAGTTGAGTGATCCGATTTTACAGCATACCAATGCCTAGAAAACACTGTAGGATTTATCTGTTTTCTTTTTGGTTTGGTTTTGGGTTTGGTTTTTTTTTTTTTCATTAAGGGTTTCATGATAGACTATTCAGTTAGCCAAGGGACAGGAGGAACTACTGCAAGACTGATGCTTCCAGCTAAATAAGCTGAGCACCGCAGCAAGTCTTACTCCCCCTTAACAGCTCCCTCTTGCCGCAATACATGTAAATTAGAAGCCATATGCTAGCACAGCCCTACCCAGGCAGCACACAGCAAGAGAAACAATGACTAGCAGATTCCTTTCTTAAAACATTCTGGGTCAGATCACGAGACCCTATGTTCAAATAGGCTGGTACTTTCCAAGAATGAAAAGTAATGATGTTGGATAAAAATCCTCATATCTATTAGTGGAAGAAGTCTGGCTAGACAAGATCTGGTCTATTCTCTATTCCTTCCCCAATCATCTGTGCATCTGGGACCGAAAACCTAGCCTCAGCTTTCAGGAACTCATAAAAGGAGGAACTACCTCCTCCTAAGGCCTGTCTGAGACCAGCCTGATCTTCCTTACCAGAAAAAAGCATCACAATTTCTCTGAGGTTAAGAGTTTTTCCTCACTGAAAAGTAGTTTCACACATAACCTCTTTACAGTAAAAAACCCGTAATATTCATAGAATCCTGTGGGTTTTCTCCCAGATGGACAAAATACAACAGGGAATCTCAAGCAAACTAAAATGTTTTCTTAATGTTACAGAGGAAAATGAAGACTTAAAAGGCAGCAAAAACAAATTCATCCCCAAATTTCAATTTTAGGAAACCGTGGGTGTCTACTATTACTGGAAATCCAGTTCCCGTAGCTGGAAACTTAAGACACCTCCCACTTCATATTTCTCACCAAAAGACTTATGAACCACACGTTCCTTTACATCCAGAGCTGCACAGCAAAGGCCAGAGCTCCTGCTTGAGTCACTGGCAGAGCTCAGTACCCATACTAGAAATCAGCATGATAAACACAGAGCTTTTGGGATAGCAGAGGAGGAACTGGAGTTTATTGAAACAGAATAGGTGCAGCTATTCCACTGCAAGCAGCTTGCTGACATCACTTGGCTCACCTTTCAGAGTGCCATGACTACAAATACACTGGCTCCAGTCAGCAGTTGCAGATGGGGGAAAATAGAAAAAAAAATTAAGGTGACTGGACCGAGCCTTAGTGATGGTTACGCTCCGGCGCTTGTAGCATCGTGCTGGTAGATGAAACACACACCATTTCACATGAAAAGCCAGCATTTGTTTCAAAGTTTGCCCCAATCTCCTCTGAACAACTAAATCAAAGACAAAATCGAGGCCACTGTGTCTTCTTTCCAGCCTTTGCTGTGACAGCACAGATTCACAGATCTAGAGTCTAATTTATTTTTAAAGGCTTGAGAAACAAAGCCCTGTGCTAAGAGTAAGGAACAAAGGGTACTCTTTAGTGCCTCACTCCTCAGGCCTGTCATTAAGAGGAAGATTAAACTTTCCCAAGACTGCCATATCACGTGTCACCTACTGCAGCAGATGTAGCTGACAGCGCCTTTGTCTAACATGTTGAAAGTCCTATGACCCAAGTCCCACCCCGGGGGTGATTCCTGCAGACCAACTCTTCAAAACCTCAGCTCAGTGCAAGACAGGCCTTTTTGAAGATTTTAAATACTTAAAACCAAAACCTTTACATGCATGAAGCTCATGCCCACCTGAGGCAGCTCCCCTTGCACCAGTACTGGAATTAGAAAGCTCAGAGGTGGGAAGACAGTGAGAGCTCACAGGAGCCTCCCCAAGCCAGGAAGCAGCACAAGCATTTGTGCAGAGCCCCAGGTAGCAAGAGGAACTATCAACCGTGGCTGTAGTGGTTTTGGTCCCAGTTCCCTACATCTGTACAGCACCACACAACAGGGACTTGCAGACTCCAGCAAATTCTAGCAAACTTTTTGCTAGTTCAGAGAGCTTTGCACAAGGTTACCCTGCATTTTATTATTATGCCCTACAAAATCTTCATGGTTAGGGCAAAAATAAATTAAAAAAATAATCACAGTATTAAAGGAAACAATGGAAACAGGAACATTACCATAAAAAGGCCTTGTAAATGCTTTCTGTGGCTTGGTTTTTGGCATTTTGTTATGTTGGACCAGTGGCCCAGATGGCCGCTGTCAACTGACGTATTTTACACTTAAGTGAAAACCCAGAACAAATGCAAATAGTTGATGGAAAAGCTGCCCCACCTTTCGTATCTGAGGAAGACGTTATTTAAATCATCATTCACATGCAGCAGTTCCTCTGTGACTTCTTCATTGGACACTCGTGAGATAAGCTCCACAATTCTCTGCTGCATAGCTCTACAGGTTCGGTTCAGTTCCTAGGAGGAATGCGTTGTACACACACACATTCTGATAAGCAGCTAGCAATAAGTAGATTTAGTTGAGCTCTGTTCACAGCCAAACGTATCCCCCAGCTGAGAAACACTAGGACAAGTCTATCTTTGCATGATTAAATGTCACCCAAAAGCACATCTAATCAAACATGCCCTTCAAGAGACGATGGCATAAAACCTTGAGAGCCTATTTACAATTCGAGATCCTGATTTGTCTTTAACTCTGAGTACTTCAGAAAATAAATATCTGTATTTTAGTGATCTGTTTTAAGAATAAAACATTAGTACAACAGCTTTCCAGAAGAGAGCTATCATGGAAAATTCAATCTTCTCTTTTGTGGCAGTATCATCCCTAAAACCTGAAAGATGCACATGATGGAACCAGTGTGTATAAACTGTTCATCAGGGCTACCACAGGTAGTTGAGTATGTGCTAGGAAGAGAAGGGTTAGGGGACACAGAACTTACCAACTACTGAGAACATAAGGGAGAACACAAAACAAGGATCAGGAGCATAACAAAATGAGTGCACACACCTCAGGGCTGAACTGTTTCACCTGGAAGTTCCCTTCAACTGAGCAAATCCACAGACAAGAGAGTGCAGAAAGGCACTAGGGAGTTTCAGAGGAGAATTTTGAAGAATATAGAGTAAGGGTGTTTATTTTAGAAGTCTCTCATGCCAAGAAATCTAGATTAGGGTTTGCCTAAACAGGGAGTTCTCATGCTTCCAGGACATCTCTACCATCACCAATTACCTGGAAGAATTCTTTACTCCTGAAAGGCCTCAAGACCAAAGGTCAAAACCGGTATGTTGAGGAGGAACTACAAGAAGAAACGTGACATATGGCATGGTGCCACTGACTAGGCCCACGGTTTTACTTCAATAAGCACTGACATTTCAACTAAAGCATGTCCCTCTGTCATCTTCCAACCCTCCCCCCCAGCTCCACTTCACAGCAAAAATTCAGCACTAAACAAGGATGACTTGTTGGTACACAACCTTCGGGATGAAAGCAAGAATGTGTTTGTTTTCCTTGCTTGGTCTGACATCCTAAGCTCTGGATAAATTTCACCTAGTGCAATCCAGCTGCCTTAACAGCTTGAGGAACGTGTTCTCCAATGTCAGTTTTGATCCCATCACTTTAGAAGCAGATTGTGACATTTCAGAGGTTTGTTTGCTGCCTTTCCGTGAGGGCTGACAGTACCTATCTATTCTGCTCAGAGCTGGCTCTCTAGCAAGCTGTTTACATTTGATTGTTGGAGAAAATGTCAGGAATTATTTAAGGAGGAGGGCTATAAAAACCTCAAAGCAAGGAGTCCTTGCATGCAGCTTTCAAAAGGCTAACCATCCTTTGTGATCAAAAATGGGTTCTCCCCAGCTCTGTGATTCAGATTTAGGATGGAGCACTCAAAGAAGGGAACCAGTAGGAATAAAGAATTGCTGCTGTCACTCCGTTTTATGATCAGGTTCTTTCACCTTAAAGCTGTGCTGTAAGGTTATGTTGTCAAGATGTTAGTAGTTGCTTCTGAATGTAAGCAAACTGTTCTATACTGGTTTGGTCTGTCATGGTTTCCTGGAAGCTTCTTTTGTTTTGAGCAGTCTGACCCCAAATGGGCAGTAACTGAAAGGCTCTTTATTGCAAAGCCTCTCATCAGCTGCCATGATGGCTCTCAGACAAACACACAATACTGCTGCATGGGAGAGACCAGTTTTTGGATGAATTTCAAACTCTGATGTATCACAGAGAGCAATTCCCTGCCTTCCTCCAAATGTACTGCTGTGGGAGCCCATCCTCCCTGCTGGAAGATCAAAACAGAAGCCTATTTCTGAAGCTACGAAGAGGCAAACACCATGTTAAGGGCAGCAGCTGGAATGCTAGATCACAGCATTCTCTGCTGTGTTCCATGTGGTACTGTATTACTTTCCTCAGGCAAAAGGGCACCCCGCTACCACTGGCCTGGAAAAACAGGTATGAAGAGACATGAGGTCAGCTAAAACTGTTTTCCCTTTTGAGATAATAAATGCTGCACTGGATGGAGACTTTCCAGCAAATAAAGCCCTTGTGATTACCCAGTCTAACCTTCTGGACAGCTTGAAACTTCACCTGAGTGCCTGCCTTAAGCCTCTACCTTCAAGAGAAGCTACAGCTCATCTTCTGGAAAGACAGTCCATTCTAGGGTTTTGAGAGGCAGACAGTCCACAGCCCTTGGCAATATTTAGCCCAGGTGGAAATACGGAGTGGGTTTTTTTCTTGCCTAGTGACCAGGAATGTTTTGCCACTGCATGAGTGATAAAGGAGGATGCAAAAGAAGTAGAAATGCTCAGGGCTTACATAGCCTATCACAATTTTAAGCTGCTTTGTGGTAAAGGAGGACATATATTCAACAAAAAAAAAAAAACAACATTCTAGCTACACAGACAAGGAAGCACTGGGACAAGTTTCAAGGGAAGTTGGGAAATCCTTGTCACTGGAAGCTTTAACAAATGAAGAATATCAAGTAATGAGACTAAAAGGGGTCAAGTGCAGCCTACATTAATTTTGTAAAACAAGCAAACCAAGGCAGTGAAGGGAATTACAACACAACCCACACTACCAAAAAAACTCAAGGAAGGGGAAGATCAGAATAATTTTTGATAGGAAATTGGTACCTGGAGTAACTCAAGGTCTGAGGAATCCTCTTGTCCAGGTACCATTTCTGTCAGCATTTCAGACATCACTTTTGTATTCCCACGAACAATATCCAGTTCACTGCGCAGCCGGGCAATCTAAATTGGGGTAAAAAGACAGCAAAATACTTCCTAATCTTTTGGTTTAAGCAGATCATTGTCAAGAACAGACTCTTTGATACCTCTGGTTCTGTCTGACTTGATATCTGAGGCTGCAGACATTCAAGCAGGGGAAATAAATTATAAACATAAAAAGCTTAACCGGGAGAGAATTTTAGAAAAGCAACAGGAAAAGAAAATAACTTTGTAGAACTGTTCACTACCACCACAAAGCCAGATGTGCTATTCTTGTATGGAAGGGAAGCATTGAAAACAGCAGCCAAAACCAGTGTTTTGCTCAAGTGTGGGCAAAGGTACAAATTTTGGGCAGGATCTTTGTCTCTGAAATTATTCTTTTTGCGGAGAGAAAAGCTCCTTTATTAGGGCATTTGTAAGGGTCTTACAGATGTGGGCTTAAATCCTGTCAGCAAGACTTCCTGCATCTGCAAGTCATTCTGTGCCTTTAAAGGAGGAGGCTGGTGACAATAACTGCTAACCTACTGCACAGCCACTGCTGTACCCAATGGTGAGGTTTCCTAACTGATGCCATTATGAGGCCATGCACACAGATCGAAAGCCCGGATTGTACAGTATAATAGGAGGAAAAATTACTAAGTAGAACCAGACCTAGGAGGCAATCAAAGTCAAACGAGTTTAAATGGAAGTTCCCCTGCAAATTGGTTTCTAATATGATCTGCTGAAAGCCTCACTCAAAAGAATCATCATCCCAATACCTGTTCGGAATTAGCAGTGATGGGACCAGTCACATTCAGAGCTGGGGCCTGAGGAGCAGAATACGCCGTTGGAGAAGATGAAGAATAAGAACTGGTGCTCATCCTTTGCTGAGACTGTGAATTGTGCATATTTGCTGCAGGATCAACTTCAGGAACACTCTGCCACATCAGAAAGACAGAAGTTCAAAAGCTGAGTCGTGACAGCACTTGCTTTGTCAGCAACCTCAGGCCAGATATGCTCAAAAATAGAACTTAATTGCACCTTGTGGAAAAAGGTCAGTGTAGTTAGGAGAACAGACTGGCAGGCCAGCCCATAAACAAACAGCTGCAACAAAATCCATGCCCCTGTCTTTTGACCCAACCCACACACATTCAAGTCAATTTACGCTTACAAGAAAAGTGAGAAGCAAAATAAAACAAGAGCCAAAGATAAATAATTCTAAATTATTTTCAACTAGAAATTAAGTTGCACACTTACAAAAATGATGTGATGCACAGATATTGGATTTAATTAATCTTGACACAAGACTTGCAATCTTTTAGTCCTTGATCACTTGCATTTACCACTTCAAAGATTCATTAACTTCAGCTTTCATCGTGAATAATCCAAACACCTGTCATCATTACATTACTTCCTAGCAGCAGTTCGGTCAACTTTACAGGTCTAACTTTTCAAAGGTGTAATGATCTCACATGAGATCAATGATCATGCAATCCAGACCCTGAGCTCCTTTAAAAGGCAGGGAGACCTTGGTTCAGGGTTATCACCAACAGGAACTACCATACTTTTGAGAAATAATGCACCTTGCTAGACTTTCTTTGAAAGAATTAGCTGCATTTGTCTGGTGGTTTTGTGGTACAAGGCAAGTGTACAAACCTCCTCCAAACTCCTTTCTTCTCAGATTGATGTTTGACTCAAGGGAGGAGACTCCATTAGCTAATCAGGATGTCATGCAGCTGCATTATGCTTCTCTTACATGCCCCTTCACTATTAAAAAAGTCCTTCCAGGAGTGAGAAAATGAGCCAAATTCAGAGATGTGGGAGAGGAATGAAGAGTAAGAGAATACTTACCCAACTATTTACAGATCTCAAGAAAAAAAAATCCCAAACCAACCTAGAAATGCAATGCTGCCGCTTACCCTCTGTGGTGTGTGTATTGGAGACAGAGCATCAAGATCTGCCATGGGAAACTCTATGCCTTTCCTCTTGAGCTCTTCATAAATATGCACTACTCCAGTTAAATCAGGGCTACTTCGAAAGGCATCAGCCCAAGCCTGGAAAACACAAGGCATTGTCTATAAACCTTCCAAATGAAATTCCAGCTCCACCCTGACCTCAGATACTGACTACAAATGCTTTTGTGTATTTCAGCTTCAAAGGGAAGCTGTAATCAGGAGACTTGGGCTAAAAGATCCTGCAAATATTATTAAGACAATCACATACACATTTATTCAGATATAAAATAGACAGGAACCCAGTGCACAGTAGCTATGTCTAGCCCCTGACATCATCAAAATCTGTAAATGCAAATGTAAAAGCTTGTTCCAATCTCCTCTACTTAGCACTGATTGCATGCTGCTCTTTTCTTGCATATTCTATGACAAATGACCCACCAAAAAAAGTCTATATGAAAGATTACATTGACCTAAGTTAATAAAATCATACAACAATCTTAGGTAATCTCAATTTACTTATTGGAACACCAGCATTTGTTGCCAAGGGAAAAACACAGCTGTCAAGTTGTTTTGGGTTTTTTTTTTCAGTATCATACTTGGAATAAACTTAAATAAAACAAGTAGTTTCTGAGCATCTTACATTGTGAAACAAGCGGTCCCAGGAGCAGCAGAACTAACGAAGCCCTGGTTCATACACAGCATACCCAGCACTTAGACACCCAGGTGTGTCAGAAAGAACAAGTTTAAAGGGAGAATTTCCCAGAGCCAGAACACTCATCATGTCTCTCCCACATGAATTCTCTCGTGTCTAAAAAGACTTCAATTCACATTTGAGCTTTGCCTGCAGTGGGAGTACTAAGTGTTTCTCTTCCCCAGCCAGCCTCCTGTCCTTATGGAGCAGCTAGGAGCGTAATGCTAGAAGGTCTCTCTCCCCTTTTACTTTTGCTGGAAATTAGCCAAGTATTAAAAATTTAGGGAAAGGAAAAATGGAAATATTATGGCTCAGAAAGGAAGTGTTCCCCAAACCCCCACAAAACGTGAGGCACAGTATCAGTGCTGGATCGAGAACTACTGCGAGACATTTGTGTGGGCTCTGAACTTAATTCATTTAGTCATCACTTCTACACTAGTTCTTTTACTATTTTTATTTTAAAGCTGTTTTTAACCACTTTTCATACTTGAGAAGAGAGAAATCAAACTCAGCAAAACAAGATAAGAAATCATATTAATATTTAACTGAAATTCCCATTCTGTTCAATTTTAAGAAAGATCATTTCCTATCCTACGTGCCCAGGAGACAATCCATTATCAGTTGCAAGCTAACAATTCTGGGTTTGCTTCTCAGCTTTGTTATGAGTAAATCAACTGCATCAACTGTTCTGATGCAGTGCAAGTCCAAACAGCCCTGTCTGAGCCAGAGAAAATACCTCCAACTGCAAAAAGCCATTCTGTTTCCTTAGATCTCACCTTCCCCACCATCCCTAATTCTGACAGAGGTATTAACTGTACAAGTAACTCTACCCTTGCACTTTCTCTGAATTTTCTATTTACATAAGAAGTCATCTCCTACACAGTGGTGTTCCCCATTTAACTCTATTTGCAAGTAAGAGTGAAAAATGTTAGCTAAGGGATGCTACATTTAATAACCACTCAGAAAGCAACTCAGAGGTGAAAGTATGCTGCATTGCTGCCCTCAACTTTTAATGAGACTTGCTTGCATCAGAGGATGTACTAATGCATTCTCTCTTTCACTGGCTTCCTACAGGTTTTGTCGTAGTGACCTCACTTCACCTGCATTCTACCTTTTTAATATAGTCACTCTCCTGCAACTCTCTTCCCTGGAGAAAGGAGACACTTTCATTAGTATTCTTCCTCACCCGAGCTGGAAGCATTATCTACATTAGTGTGTCTCTCAGAGGTCACAAGCAGGACCGGGCACTATTGTCCTAAGTGCTGTCTACACACACTGTAAGACAATCCCTGTCCTAGACAGCTTACAGTCCAACTAGGCAACAGTAATACTAGCTCTGCTTTACAGATAAGTAGCTACACACAGAGCTTAGGAGACTCACCTGTTGTCCAAACAAGTGTAGGACAGAGGTGGGACTGAAGTCAGATCTTCTAAGACTTTGGGACAGACTATCAAGGGTAGGTAGGTACTTAAGGATGCTGCTGTATAAATCCTACTTGGCTCCTCAGTGTGCTCAAACAGGTTAACTACCTACCACTGCAAATCTGGCCCCTAAATCAGTGGCCATCATGAATTTGCCATGTCACTAGAAGTTTCCCCATGCTTCATCTTCAATGGCAGTGCTTGGCCACTGGGCAGCAAGGTGATGTGAACTCTGAGGTGATAGGCAAGCTCTTGCCAGAGGCACAAGAAGGAATATTTCCAAGGCCTTTCAGCAAGGTGAAGAAGGAAAGGATAAGCAGTATGCAATATATGCTAATTGATGTACACTGGGAAATGGATTGAGAAAGCGAGACACAAGATACCCAACATCTCAGAACAGTCATGTCTCTAGGTAAGAATTGGATGGTAGCTTCATCTACCCTTGCTATGGCAAGGCCCAGGAGTACAAGAGCTGTATGGCTGAAGACACATGCTGTTTGTACAGCCTTTTCCCATGCTTTCTATTGATATTAATCCTCTCATTTATGTTCTTATTAATTTCCGATATCAAGTTGTAAAAAGCCTACAGAAGGGGATAAACTTAATGTTAGTGGAGCAGAGCTGAGAAGAGATCAGGCCCTGGAATGGAGTTAACTCCAGCTGTAGGGAGCTCTAAAGAACAAAGTCTAAGCTGAGCGAGGTGGCCATGATGCACAGATATTTGGGGGAGGTGTGTCCACAGGGCAGCTGACATGAGTGACAGCAATTGCTTTTCCAGACTTGTCAGGCAATCTGGAAAACAAAGTCCCCTACCACCTCCAGCTAGAGAGGCACTAACATATCCCACCCACAGGCAACTTCCATAATTCTCAAGCTTTTTATACCAAAAGGCATTTAGTGCTCAGAGTGAGGCTTTTAGCTCTCTGCACTAAGGCTACTCAGATAAATCTGTTTAATACACTTGGGCAGTGACTGCAGCTTTTTGGTTTTGTTACAAACACTCTTGTCTTAGTTGAATTGAGGACTGAGAATCCACTTAAATCCTGGACCCTCTAAAACACTGTAGCAGAGAAAACAGCATAGAAACACACACAGTTTCTCTTTATGGAACAGTATTTAACCTCATTTCCTGGTCTCTGCATGCATCAGCTCTCCCACCAAAGCAGGTTCTGTCAGACACACAGGAATTGATTTTAATAATTTCATTGCTTCTGAGCTATTTTTTTAAAGCCTCAAGATCAGAGACCAGAAATAAAGGGACCCTACAGACCTCAATGCAATGCCCACCTTATTTCCCCACCCAACCTATTTCCTGTTCAGAAATCACTTAGTTACATCATTGTGTTCTAATGCTGTCCCCTCTGTGTATCCAGACAACAAATAAACCAGCAGAAATTCAACTGCACACTTTGCCACAAAAATCTGAAGTCTGTTTGGAAAGCTGTGCTATGCATTTGTAAATACCTTCCCACAAGAAACACTGCAGCAGGTTTATATCATTTTAAATACGCAGTGTCTTTTATTCTCTGCTGTACGCAATAGCCTGTAGGAGCTTAGTGATAAAGCTTCCTATAATTGTCAAATTTCCTCCAGGCAGGCACCAATGTTTCCTCATGTGTTGCTAATGGTTTGTGGAATTAACATCGCTGTTTATTGTTATGCTGCACAGAAGGAGAAGCGGCAGACAGGCCTATGTCTGAACTTCCCCACTGCAGGCAAGGATCTGACAGTTCACTTTTACTGCACAATAACCAGAGAAAAGACACCAAAACCATTTAAACTCCTATGTGGTCATTTACTTCTCTATAACCATCTTTAAAAGGAATTCAGAATGCTTTCTGATGGAGGGAAACAGCTTCATTTTACGGTCAGGGAAACAGACAAGAACGGTAAGTGTTCTGCAACTGACAGCAAAAGCAGGGTCCTCTAAAATTTTCTTACCTCAGATGACAAGCCCGTCACAGGAGCAGGTCTCCAGCTCCTAGATCTGACTGTTAAATTGCAAAGCCATCCATTTATCTTTCATTAAGTCATCTTGGTTTCGAGTGGAGCGGTACCTCTCTAACTGGAATCCAAACATTTCTCCCTGGATAAAATACCCATGCACGTGCATGTCTGCTCTTCCCTGCCAGTCTGGATATATTATTTGTTTTTACATAGAAAGACCTCGCCACATTTTTAATGATGACAGCATGTTTAGCGATGCATGGCACTGAAGCAGACATTCCTTATTTCAGGCAGCAACATATGGAAGCAGAGACAAGCTGTGTACCTGAATCAATGCTAGTACTTTATCCTGTACAATAGTGGGGGGGTTATTCTTGGGTGAGATGATTTTCACCAGAACACCGTCTATGAAGTCACGGTTTGCCACTAAGACATGAAAGCGATGGCCACAGTTCTTCACACAGGTCTCCAACACCTACACACACAAAAAAAACCCAACACCATTCATTGTTGAAGTAAAGCTTTATCACACACACAGTACCTATCTGGTTGGTTTCTAATTTGGATTTGGTTTGGCTTTTTTAATTTTAAAACTTCTGACAGGAGAGAAGATAGAAGATAAATAATTACCCTTATACTCTTTTTTTTTCCCTAATTTTCAAAAAAAGCATCCTCTCTACACACACGTTTAGAGGTACCTCACCCACCATTAAAATATTGGGCCACTTCGCCTGTTTTCAAGGTAAAGAAATATAAAATTTCATCCTCTTCAAAGCAGAACTTTTCAACCTGCATGGCTGAACAGCTAAGTACATCACATCAAGAGCAGGTAAGGCAGAGGACATCATGTCACAATGAAATATTATTGTGCTGTGGCACTCCACCATTTTCTACGTACCTGGAACACAGCTGGACCCAGTTGCTCTGAGCTATAAACCATATTTTAGAGTTGGGAATTCACGTGAATGATCTTCATTCATTCAAAACACTCCCTTGTGAATGCTCTGACAGGTTATACTTTGACACATTTTTCCCCTGCAACCTAGCTAGAGGCACCTTCCACTTGCCATTCAACTGCCAGGGAAGAACAGCTGTTGATTTTTCTCTGAAGAACATGATTAGCATGGAGATAAATCCAAGGCGTCACTTCTCCTTACAGCCATGCCTAATAACCACCGCGACTGTCTGAGGAGTCTGTAATTACTTTCCTACTTCTGCTACTTTCATCAGCCCTGATGACACAGACTCATTCCTGATGAATTCTGCTCTTTCCTGCACAATGGATAATCTCGTGGTTTGGTCTCTAGTAATCTGTCAAAGTGACAATCCAGGATAGGAAATGGCAAGAAGACAGAAAGCACAGTCATGCTTCGTCAGGGAGATGCAACAAAAGCTCTGTGAAAGAATCATACAGATCACCTACCTACAGCAGTACAACTCGATCTAGTTACTCCTGCTCATTCCTCAGACTGCTGCAGCGCTGAGCAGGCCCAGCACCACGTTGCATTACCCAGGAAACCCCTAGCTAAAGTCATCAGTAGGAAAGGTCACTGGCAAATTGTCTCAGACCTTAGCAGTGCTGCCTGGATGCACAGAATATAATTTACACTTTATTGAGTGAAATTAGATCAGCATAAATTAGTGCAAGTCTCCTACAGAGATCCATTCACAAGGGAAATTGTGCATCAGCTACTTATGAAGCTGAAAATATGTGAAGTTCATCATCCTCACTTGCAGATATTCCTACAGCCACTGTCTTGGAGTGGAGAAATAGTAGGGCACAGGGAGGTAAGTGCAGAAGGGAAAGCCCCAAAGGGAACACAGACCCACTGGGCTACTTTAACTTTCCCCAGTCAGTGCCTGGGATGAATAAGAGCCCAGAAAAAAGCAGAAATCAACTGAGTCAGAAAAACACTATGCAAAGCTTCCAGTAACTCTTCCCAAGGAAGTGAGGAAGCAACTGGAGAGAATAAAAGGGCAGAGCAGTGGCTGTTAAAGCAAAGAGTGTGGACATTCAAGAGAGTGCCAGGAAAAGGAAAATGACAAAATAGAAGGGTTCTGCCCTTTCAAGGCATTCCAGCCTGCCCCACTCACCGTCAGAGCCAGCATGACCTCTCTGTAATTTTTGTTTCCATTCAGCCTCTTCTTCAGTGCTCGAATGGCATCCTTTGGGCTGAGGAGAAACACACCAGTTTAGAAACACAGCTCAGATAGTTTTCACATGCCATATACTGTGGGAAAAAGAATCCTTTACCATTTCCAGCTGGACATATGCATGTGTGTTATCTTTAGATAACTTGACCGCAATCAAACTAGAGTCATATAGAATTATGTGAGAAGACAAGATACCGTAGAAGTCAAGGCCAGAGCAATGCCTGAGGCCTCCCAAAAAGGCAGGATGTTGATCAAGCAGGAAAGAAAAAGGCTCAGGGCATAAGACCAGCGATCAGTTCTGCCAACTGCAAGCAGCATGGCTTTCCTGGTGCTGAAGGAGACGTATCAGAGAATGGCTGAAATTAATAGCGTTGCAGCACTGCAAAGTGACACCCCTGCTGAAAATAAGAACCCTAGAATTACAAACTTGGTAACCTGGCCAACATTGTTTTCCATGACAGCCCTCCCAAACAGACATGGGCTGCAGAAAGTGCTGCATCACACAGCAGTTTTCTGAAATGTCTGCATTCAAACTCTTAGCACCTGCCCCCAGACTTGCTGCACCTCCTCACATGCAGAGTACGACTGGATGAAGGTTGAGCTTGTGAACCTCTCCAAGTTTGCTGAAATAGCACATACCCTTCTTCTGTCTCGTTGATAATGTCACAGATCTCCATGTTAAGCGTCCAGTCTTCACTCTGCAGAGAGCCATCTGTGGCCTTTTCTGGAAAGAAAAAGAAATCTTTTCATAATTAGGTACTACACTTCAATCCATCCTCAGTTATGCTGAGCTGAAACTATCCTGTAAAAGAAAAATAGTGTGTGTGTGTGGGAAGTCCCCACTGATTGTAAGCAGTGCCAAACCCTCTCTCCTGTTCTTAGGGATCAGCACAGAGGTTTCAGACAGAAACAATTATCTCTCCAGCTCACTAGCTTCAGTCCACATAGGCAGGATGCTCTTCAAAGACTTCTGAATTCCTGGGAGAGGAGGAAAATGTCAGCTAATCCCAACTTAAACTTCTTGGATGTTGCATTGCTGGCAACTTATGAGGTAGGAGTTTCCCCAAAATCAATATGACCTCCTCCCTGTTTTAGGAGGTAATGCCTCCACATGAACGGAGGGAGGAAAAATAGCAACTTGGAGACAGAATGCAAGGAAGTCCAGAATTTCTGCATGAAAAGCACCACCAGCACATGGAAACATTTAGCACGTGACAGTTCAGATCCAACACATTCACAGTCACACCTTCTTCCCCAAGATTGTTGCACTCCTGTGCCACAGGACCTCTGTATTTGCTTGCCAGGGGGTCTGGACACCAGCTCCCTCTGTCCCACACTGCATCCACAGTCTTGTCTCTATGCTGGGACTACTGACACACCTCCTAAGCACAACCCCTCTTCCTCCTGACTCCCAAATGCACCCTCAACACGTGTGTGGCAGGTAAGTCACTTGGGTATCAGACTTGATTCAAGGGAAGGATGACCTATAGCACTGTGACAGTGGCAGATGCCAACTGTTGCCAGTTTAATTTATAGACATCTGCAAGAGTAGCATAACCATCACTTCAAGTAATCAGTTGACAAGAACTATTTCCTCCTTGGGATTTCCTCCTAAATCAATATAGTTCTGTGTAGTGGTGCCTAGAACATCCCCTGAACTTTTCACACTTTCCATTTGCAGCACCCAAACCCCATCTGCATTATGCTACCAGCATCCAGAGATGCTATCCAATTAAATGTATAGCCTGTTGCCAGAGAGACCTAAAAAGGGGACCTTTGAGCTGAACACAACCTTCTCTGAATCAGTCTAGGTTTTTCTACAGATCTCTAGCATCCGATGTTGGAGGGCAAACAGGGTAAACTAAAGTATTTTTAAAATGTAAAATTAAAAGAACAAACAAGCAAACAAAACTTCAAAACTACTTCAAAGCAGAAACAAAACCACAAGTACCATCTTCCCCAAGTACCATCATAAACCAAAACCCTCTGCCTTTACATCAGACCCCCATCTGTCCCCCAGAACAAGATGAAGGGAAAGAAGACCATTCTTTGCATTCAGAGACAGTCCTGCAAGGTGTGCAGATCACTGCACAGTGTGTGTTCCAATGAAAACGTCCAATAAATACTGGATAAGTTACTGAGCATTTTTAATGCAGTGCATTTAGACTATGTTAGAAGGGGATTCTCTTAAGGAAGAGTGTAGACAGAGCTCTTCAAAGTTTTCTGGGATACAGGAAATGATCTTTGTGCAAAACTACTTCTAACAATCACTTTTATTAGCTGCATTTTGTTCTTATATGACATGTAAGGCTTTACCATATCTGACTTGCCTTCACCTCCATACAGCACTTGCTCCTTAGGAAAACATTTTATTTCACATTAGGAAAAAAAACCCTAATACTGAGAAATTAAAAAAAAAATAAACCAAAACACTCTTCTGGAAAAGGTGATTCCCCAAAGCTGCAAAGGATTTATAAGCATAGTACTGAAAAATGACAGATCACACCTCTTAAATTCCTTAAGAGGAGTATATGATTTGTTTTATTAATTGAACAAATGTGTGTATTCTCAAAAGAATTTGGTATCAGGCAGCAACTTAGCAATCTTCATACTCTCTGGTCTGCTAGAATAACTCTTCCTAAAGGATTGTGGAAAATGCTGATCCTGTGCTAGCAGCCAGTCCATTCACTGGTCTTGTAAAACCCATTTACTCAAGGTTTATTTTAATCAACTGTGTGTATGGCAGAGCTCTGCTGCTACAAACTCTGATATTGTGGAGAGGGCAGAGTTAAGAGACACTGCTGTGGCACAGTATGGAGCGATGCTCGTCTGGGGTCCCCAATAACCTTGTTTGGAATTCCTCTCTGGAGACACATTAGGGAAAACGGAATCCTCTTTCTCCCAGAAAGTTTGGTTGCCACCTTTTATTTTCACATTTCTGGTGTTTAGTTGGAGTAATACGTGTTCGAGACCGTGTGGGTTTTAGACGTAACAGTTGTCTTTTTGAGAATTAGTTCTTTTCCCCTTGGGTAATTTTTAATTCGAATACGAGTTGGAAGCTAATTTTAGTCTCTTCTTCAGCAACAGAGAGCACACAAGCACTTGTCATCTGTAGTCGTTTGTCCTCTGTCGGGTGTGTGACCCAGATTTGCTGCTGCAGCGCTCTCTCGACTGTTAGCAGGGAGTTAACTGACTGCAGAGAAGGCACAGGAGTTTGTGTGTGATTTGTTTGATGAACAGTGTTACACTGCAATGAATTCAAAGTCTGTAGAGTTCTTCCAGAACCAAAATGCAGGGGGTTGCCAGGCCTGGATTTCTGATGAAACAGTTCTGCCCACGCTCTTCCTGAAGAGATTCCCTGGCCAACGTATCCAAAATCCATTAAATTAAAAATACTCAGTAACCTGCCCAATATTTGTTGGATATTTTGGAAGCCATGCATCTCTGAGGCTCCTCCTCAATCAACAAAAAGATCTGCCCAACAAGGTTTTGAAAACCACCGCAGAATGGCAAGGGAATGGCACACAAGTCATACAAACACCCAGTCACCAAAAAGTCACCAGTTCCTCAATCTCTTTCAAGCTCATTTAAAAGGCATCTAAATGGCACTAATTCACACAAGGACTTTGGAACATCACCAAAAGATTCCTGGGTGACATAAAAAAATGTTAAATAAGAGAAAGAAAAAAGCAATGAGTATGAGTCCTTCCTGCTCCTCCCCTCACTGAGCTGAAGAGTTTAAGGTATAGTTAAATTGCCTAACCAAAGGTCTGGCAACTCCCAGCCTGGGTGCTGTGGGTGCCACAGCTTCTGACCCAAGAGCAACTCCAAGTGTTGTGCTATTGCCAAGTTTGTCACGGCAGCAGGGGCCAGGAGTCGGTGTCTCACCCAGAGACATGATAGCACCAGTGAGATTATCAGAAAGTCTCTCCCAGAAACAAGATGCTATCAGTTCCCACCACGTTTCCCAAATTAAAGCTTAAGTCTTCTGGTGGAAGGGAAGACAATCTGGCACTCCGTGCCTGACATGCTGCAGACCTTGGACACTGCACATGCACATGTGAACATGAGCTCATCTCTAGTCTGCAAAGAAACTAGGAGAAAAAAAAAGTGTGCTATGTTTTCATTCACACATTCTATCTAACTCTTGTGGCCCTATTTTCACATTCTGCCAAATGGAAATATCAGTGTTTCCCTACTCACACTCAAACCATGTTCGTCTTAGGGCACTCAAGAGGTGCTGCGCAGTGACGTTTTCAGCGCGAACAGTCATGGTGCACACCCTGCCCCAGCCAAGCCTCTTCACAAGCAACCTGCTCCAACCTAGGAGACTTCACCACAAGGAAATGAGGTCAGACATGCCCACATACTGCCATAAACAGGCTGAGCAGGGCAGGACAGCAATTCTCTTTTAAGTGCAGGGCAAAACCAGAATAGCTTTTACCATCTATCTTGAACCCAGGTCAAAAGTCACCCAGCAAAGAAACACTAACACTGGTTCTTGGAAGGTGCTCTCAGAGTCCTTTTCAATCCGTACTACTCTTGCTTCAAAGTTACAGCTCAGTGTTGATGACACTCAAAATTTGGTTTTGTTCACATATGGATGGGGAAAAGCTGAATTCCTTCTTTTTCCCAGCTTCCCCTTTCTAAATATCATCTCTGACCATTATAGTGAACCCTCCAATGGAGGCAGCCTCAAGATTTTCCTTGGGATTGTAACTGCACAGGTTGAAGTCTGTATGCTTTTGAACCCACATACCATATGGATGGGATGCTTATACAGTCGAGACGGCAAAACTGTCTGCTCAAAGTACAGAGAACATCTATTCCAGCTGAGTGACAGCAGCATGTACAATCAGGGTTAAAATCTCCCCAAGAGGTCTGTCTATCCATAAGCACCAGTAAGTGACTGGTGCTGATGGTGTTCTTGGAAGAAAAGCCAAAAATGAAAGCGAGATGTTTAGCTACAAATCACTAAATGAAAATGGGAGAACTGTGCTGTTTTCTGCTAGAATCCCGTGGATGAACAGATCTTTGTGTTCAGAGAAATCAGAGTTTTCTTTCTTGGGACTTCTCCAGATGTTGCTTCAGAGACTCTTGATTTATGCATTTGTGAAGAACCATGCATGAAAAATCACCTTCTGTTTATGCAAGAAACGTGCCCACCGCTGCACTGCATCAGAGAGATCCAAAAGCAAGAAAGTTCCGATTCCAAACTTCTCCCCCTCTCTCCAGCAGTGGCACTCAAGCAGTGCAAAACATCTGATATTTTCATTTTTATTTTTTGTTGTTGCGTGGAAGCTCAGAAGATAGCAGATCTCAGATCTCTGCCTTGCCTCTGAACAGCCCACCTGCCTACCAGCTGTGCTCCAAGACCCGAATTAGCAAATCAAACAGTCAGATGTGTGATATTTCACTCTGTGTAATATATGACAGAGAACAGAGGAAGCCACAGTGTTAGCAGGCTTGTACTCCCATCCTGCTGGTCCCCCTCCCTTCATCTCGGTGGAGCTCTCTCTGAAGCAAGAGCTATCAGCTGAGGTCAACTGCAAAATGCTTTTATAGAATGGACAAAGGTCTTTCAGGGGAAAAAAAAAAAGTAAAGGGTTTTGCAAGGCAATGCAAGACACACAAGATAGCTAGCTCACAGGGGAAGATAAGCTATTGAATGATAATGATAATATCTCTCCTCTGAGCTTTAGCTTATAGAATTGTTTTGCTTTAAAGCATCATTATGTTTTGTGACTGCAGTTGCCTCTCTTGGATTCAGCAAATCATCAACGACCTGCACAGCACTGCCAATGAGACCTGGGGAAAGACCATACAGAGGCTGCAGAACACATTTCAGCTGTCCAAGCAAAATGAAAGTAAGACTAAAGATCTTCAGCATTCACATGGCTGCGTTGAGGATATCTCACTTGGAAGACAGAGACACAATGGAATAACACAGTTGGATACTCCTGGACCTAACAGTCTGTATACTTGCTTTCTCTGTATTTGCTTTTCAAGACAGTCGTGGACACTTAGACATCACAGTAACTAACAGGAGGTTTTTCCTTTTTTATCAAAACACTGCTATTAAAAATAAATGTGACTCATTCAAAATTCAAGATCAAAACTCAACTCTGAAGTGACTTACTCATAAAAACCTGCCAGTTTCTTTGTTAGAAAGCACAGCTCCAATAGCATTTTTCAATTAGCCACCTCACTGCTCCAAGTCCTTTTTCTTCATTCCTTATTTCACACTGCTCTGAAAATGCTGAGCTTCACACTTCCAAAGAAAAAGCCAGTCAGCTAGAACAAACGGGCTCGATCTGAACCGCAAGGCAATACAGAGGAACGTGATTTGGGTGGTACTGCTGCAGATCTGGTCGTCCGTTTGGGCTGCTGTGGGTTTATTCAATTGATTTTAGCTCGCTTGCATCAAAAATTTTTTGGGATGAAGTCAATTATCCTCCACTCATTGTTTTGCCAAAGTTTCTGGGGCTGAATAAATGAATAATCATAGTTTATAATGACTGTGGAGGTACATTAAAATCAAATGACAAGAGAAGCTGTGGACATGTGCAATCATAACGAGTCTAGCTCGGATGCTGTTTGAAGGCACACCAGCAGACTGGGAACTGTCACTTTCTCCAATTAAATTTCAATTTTCTTCTTTTTGAAGCTGCCGCCCAAATACTAACCTCCTTCAGACCTGCCTCCCAGATCACACTCACATGCAAGCATGAATATGTAATATGCAATTACTGTGCCTTTTTAGAGACCAGAGCTATGCCCCAACATTCCCATGATTTAGATACGCTACAGAAAAGACATTGCCCAGCATCAACTACAAATTCAGCCTCTCAGGAGCAGGAAGCTTGAGCTGATTAACCAAGCATAGCTGCACTGCAGTTTCAGAAGCAGAGCAAGGTGAATAGATTAATACATATTAAACAAATATTAACAGCTGTGTAAGATTTCTCTTTCAGACTCAGATCAGAGCTTCACCTGCACAAGAACAAAACAGAAATCCTAAGAATATCGGGGTAGGTGAGCATATCAGCCTGACTCAGTTTATCACATCTCCTAGGTCTGGATGCATTTGCAGGTTGTAAAACCAGATGGACCTTCCAGCACTACACTACTGTATTGTGGAGAAACGGCCTGACAGGGTAACCAGTCCTGGCAGTGTCTGTAACCTGTTGTTGTTCATCTTAGGCACAAAGGATGGTTTGGTCATAGTTCTTAAAGGCATTTGGAACTTGGATCCCAAGCAGAACCGTGTGTTTCTATACAATAAAGACTTTTGTTACGAATCTTCTCAGCCAAGTTCCCCTATCAGCAGAAATCGCTGCTGCTGACAGCACGCTCCAAGGAATGGCATGTGTAAGTTGCTCTCTTTCGAAACAGATGGCAGAAAGAGACTACTGCTGCTTTAAACCAAAGTGAAATCCCTCTGATTTCACTTGATTTCTTCATTCTACACAGCTTTAAAAATTAAACACAAAAACCCCACCTTCTTCCTCTGTACTGTACACTCACTAGAGCCAGCGCATTGACCCATGTACTGTAAATAGCCGTCCTTCAGAGCTGGGTCATACAGCAGCAGCTCCCAGCTCATCAAGCCATCTGCATGATTCGGAGGCACTTTTCCCTAAAACTCAGCTTGCACTACATGTTCCTTCACCTCTTTGAGCGGTGATCTTGGCCAGATTCCCCCCATCTCACTGCAAACCCACGTTATTCAAAGCATGGTGCTCCTTTATGACAGACAAACAAGGATTTGCTCACGTCAGAAAACAACACGCTAAAGCCTTCAATCAGGAACGTCAAAGCAGTTGTAAAATATACACCCTGTATTAATGGATTTGAATGGATCTGAATGGAGATGTTTACTGTGTGATTTACTGTAGGGGAGCAACAAATCAATGTTCCTTTATGACACATCACATCTCACGACAGACTGTCCCCTCGTATTGTTGTGCCAGTGGAGATGACGGCACGCCACTACACAAACACCTGTGGTCTATTAGGCCACACATCCAGTACTCTAACATCACACTCGGAGTGTCCATCTTTCTTCTCTAGATGAGAGGCATGAAAGGCATAAGTTAAAATCTTCTGGGTGACAAAATATTCTCCCTTGGATTTGCCTCTCCTGAACTTGACTGTGACTGCTACGACTTGTGCCTGTGACTCTGTATGGGAGACTTCATCAGCATGGCACTGTTGGAACAGGACAGAGCACTGAGATGGTTACTCAGGCCTCCTCCTGTGACCACAGCAAGGCAGCCTGTGCTGTATCCCATCTTGCACTGACATTCAGTCATTTCCATGGGCAAAACTTGGGATTGTAGCCTACTACTTGCCAAAGGACATTTAGATTGTTCTAATTTCTCCAAGGAATTTGGATGATTGGGGGCTGGGGGGAGGGAGCTACCATCTTCCATAACTGGGGCTACCAGTTCCTTAAATGAGAATCTTGGGTATTAAAATATTGACATAATGGATGAGTAACCCCTGCTCACCAACACTGGGAGTATAAAATTTCTTAGTAGCTAAGTCTTTGAGTCTCCCATCTCCCCCCCCTCCAAAAAAGCTACACCAAGAAGCTAGCCAAAGAACCTTAAAAAAATAGTCTTCCCAACACCCCTCAGGAGCTGGGAAGCTTTTCTCACCAGAAAGTCAACTCAGTACAGGCAACCCAATATTCAAAAAAAGCTCTTAAACAATAAATGCATATGCATGAATTTGTCCTAATGCTGAAAAACAACTGCTAAAAAACATGCAGACTGCATTCATTTTATCAGCCTTAACTTACAAACCTGAGAAAAGGGGCAGCTGAAAGTAGCAATTTATTTCTCAACTTGTTTGTTAGCAAATGTGCCTAAAGGCTCTCTAACAGGGGTCTGGTATTTATAGGAACACCAGTATGACAACTCCTTAAACAGACTGTTGCAAACTGCTTTTTAAAACATTCTCCCCAAAATGCACAAAACCAATACCACACATACCATGGATGTGTTTGACCAAGAAGATAATAGCAGGAGGTAAAGGAGAGAAAGAGGCCAACCACATCCTGGGCTGCATCACAAGAAGCGTGGCCAGCAGATAAGAGAAGGGATTCTGCCACTCTACTCGGTTCTGGTGAGACCTCACTTGGAATACTGTGTCCAGCTCTGGAGCCCTCAGCACAACAAAGACATGGACCTGTTGGAGCATGTCTAGAGGAGGCCAAAAAAATGATCCAGAAGAGCCTGGAGCTTCTTCTCCTACAAAGACAACCCGAAAGAGTTGAGCCTGTTCAGCTTGGAGAAGAGAAGGCTGCAGGGGGACCTTATAATGGCCATTCAGTACCTGACAGGTGCCTATAGCAAAGCTGGGGAAGAACTGTTCATGAGGGCATGTAGTGATAGGACGAGGGGTGATGGTTTAAAACTAGATAAGGGGAGATTTAGGTTGGATATTAGGAAAAACTTTTCCAGTATGAGGGTGGCAGATGACTGGAATAGGCTGCCCAGAAAGGCAGTGGAGCCCCCAGACCTGGAGATATTCGAGGTCAGGTTTGATGGGGCTCTGTGCAACCTGGTCGAGTGAAGATGTCCCTGCTCGCTGCAGGGGGTTTGGACTAAGTGACCTTTATAGGTCCCTTCCCATCTAACACATTCTGTGATTCTATGATCCTGCACCTCTGGATACAGTTTTGCCACCCAGAACTGCAAGCAGCATGGTATTACCAGTTGATATCCCAGCTTCACATCATGTTGCAAGCACTGCCAGGAGCAAAAAGGTGTCCTGATCTGTAGGTAGCTGCCCTGTTCTGGACTCTATGGCATCCAGCAATTACAGGTAAGACTAAAAAAAAGTCTTTCTGAAAAGTTATGGATGATCAGTGTGTCAGTGAGCTGTATTTGAAATCTATCAGCTCTTGATGGCTAATTTTGTACTACATGAGTAAAGCAAGTTCTAATAACTCACTTGGGACTTCACTCCAGTACTTACAAGCTACGTGCTTTTCATATTCATAAAACAAAACTAATTGCCTTTCATGGATGAAATGTTCTTAGAATTTTTAATCCACGTCAGCTGCAAACTCTAAAAATCCATCCCCATATATTTAAAACTCCCCCTCCCACCCACTCACTTGTAAAAAGTTGTTTGCTGCAAACAAACTATAAGGCAAAGATAATCCATCAGGCTCCTACATTAGTAATATTTATATTATTTTTTTACAGGTTACTCCTAAAGTCAATTGCCTACATTCTCACATGCTTAAAATAAACTGAAAACACTAATTACATTTAGTGTGGAAGAAAAAGGCAACATCTTCCATTCCTACAAAGAAAGCCTTTACAAAAGTTTACTCCTCAGTTGTGGCACGCTACAGCAGATTTTTAAGTAAACTTTCATACAAAATAATTAAAATGTGTTATGAATGAAATGAAACAAGCCTTGCTTTAACCTCTTCCATGTGCATGGTTCCACACCCAGCACTCCTATACATCCACAACTACAAGGTGAGAGCTGTGTCCTTTGGAAAGCCATGATTATCCCACCGGTGGGAAAGAACTAAACAGTCAGGGGTCTGCAGCTTTTGAGGGCTGACAGCTCACATTTTCTAGTGTGAAACGCTTCACTTTGCTTTTCAGTTTTGCAGCCTTCCCTCACACAGCTCTACAGGATGACAGCAGGCCTGTGCATGAGGCAGCTAGCTCTGATCCCATTCAAATTCCCCAGTACCTCCATGGCTTGAAATCAGTGTCTGGAATACACTAAGCGTTTTCACCACAGGAAAAGGGGAGAGCTGGCTCCTGTTCCACTAGGTAACAGGAATCACTTTTGCCAACGCTGCTGTCATCAAAGGGCTCTACTGCCAGCTGCCCGCTCCTACAAGCCAAGCTTGCCATGCCTGCGAGAGCTTAGCAGCTAAACGCTTCCAATCATCTCAGGAAACCTGAGTGCAAGTCAGGCAAGGATAACAAGAAGATACATGTGTGCAATCTCATCTTGTTTGGGCAAAGAAATGTGGATTTCTTGGTGTCTAACAACCCTACTAAAAATTCTCTGCACCTCTATATCCCTGTTTCTCATGTGCCACTGCCATAGATAAGTCTGAAAAAGAAATAGAAAATGTAAATATCAGAAATTTAGATCAAGCATGCAAATACCTATTTCTGAGGCTGTCATTTTAATTTTTTAATAATCTACCTTGTGTTATCTAGTCATACAATTCTGTAAATTCTTTGGGTCAGGAACTGTCACTGTATATTTCACATTCCACTGCCACCACCTATATTACATGATACTATTAGTATGGTAAACTTTAAAACAATGTAAATGCATCAGGGTACTCTGGCATACTTCTGGAATATAACTATATTGGTCCTTGGACAATATTCTGACTAGAACACAGATTGTGAGTGCATCTTACAATCAGTTTGGCTTATTTACCATATGCAGCAGGGAAGCAAATCCTAGCAGATGAAAAGGGCTGATCCAGTGCGTTCTGAAAAGTGCAGGGTACGGACGGGAAGGTGTGAGAACACACGATCTTCTGGAATCTGCAGAGAACCAGTTCTCCATCTTTGCTGCTTACAGCTTGTTAATCAACCACACAGAAGTCACAGGATAGGGAGTAACAAATAGGAAACCTACTGAAGCCATTTTGTCAGTGTGGCACTGACAGACATTAGTGTCACTGCTCCTGCTTGGGAAATCAGGCAGTACCTGCGAAGGTGCTCTCCTGGCCCATCCTCCAGTGCCCAGCTCCATGACTGACATTCACCAGCCCAGCCTGGGGTAAACCTTTCTCAGGCACTGTCTTACTTTTCTGGGTGAATCGAGACTTCCTCAGTTTCTTTGGGGCTTTCTTTTCACACACACTGTGCACGTCCTTCCTCTGAGCGAAGCAGCAGCTTCCTAAGCAACCAACAGTACAATGACACCCTTTATGAGAGGGTGCCCTTTGGAGGTGTGAAGCTTGCCCGAGTGAGGCCGCACCACTTCAGCTCTCTCCTGGTGCTCATCAACAGCCAGGAGATGATACTGCAAGCCAGCATGCAAGCTAAGGTTTGCTTTAAGGGCTACTACATATGAAATACCTCATTAGCTGCAACAAGACTCAAGGCCAGTACCTTTTAAGGAACCTGGTTCGAGGAGGATTTTTCATTATTCACTGGCTATGCCAAGGCATGGGCATGGATGGGGACTGACTGTAAAGGCAGCTGTAATTACAGCAGGTAAAACCTCCACATAATCAAGCTGCAGTGTCAGAAAATCACCAGAACTAAACACTGACCTGTTTGGGTTGTTTGTTGAACTTTAATCACTTTCCAAGTCTGACAGCTGCTCAAACTTAATTGCTCATTACGCTTGTAAATAAAAACCGATCTCACTCTCTGATTAGCCAACCATCTTATAGTTGCCATAACAACTTCTTGTCTAATAAGTGATTTCAGATTTACCATTATTTGTACTAGCAGAAAATTTCACAAAGGTCTGAGATCGCTCTTTCCACCAAAATACCCTTCTAATTAGAAGAACCGAAAATCAGTAGAGAAAGGGCAGCTCAAAGATAATGAAAAAACCAAGCTATTTACCACAACAGCTTAAACATGAGATAAGGGTACCCCAACCCAAAAAGATATGCTGGATCATGCTTAACCCCTACCTTGTGCTGTCAATCATCTTCTTATCATACCTATATCCTAGAACTGCTGCTCAGAAAAAAACAGCACAGCATTTCAGGTAATAACCGACCACAGCATGGAGACTGATTTCAGGATTGACTCCACATGAAACATTCCAATGAAGCTCACAGATTTGTTTTCCTAAACTTAAATTAGGAACCAATTAACTGGTTACATTCCTTAATACTCTGTTAACCGATAGGAATGCTTTGTGGAGAACACTGAGGAGTTCAGATTCTCGACAGCTTCGTATAACAGAAAGAAAAGCATTTGTATTGAACCCAGCAGATGTCCATTGCATCAACTGCAATGAAAGATGTTTTGGAAGAAAGAGCTAGAATGTCATTTCTCATCTAAACCTTACTTCAGGCTTGACTTTTTAGACAGAATTACTAATTAAAGCCTTGCAGAGATCTGTATTTAGTAAGCATTTGGTCACCACAGCTTTGTAAAATGCATCTGTTAAAACACACAGATGTATTTGTTAGTCTGAGAAGACACAGTGACTGGGAGCTATGAAATTCCGCTCGCCTGTAGGCCTACTGTGGCATAAAGACCTTCCAAAATTTGCTGGCAAAGCTGCTGAAGCTTGCAATTTATTTAATCTGCTCAAGGTGGCTTTTTGTGTGTATAGGCAAGGAAGGACATCCTTTTCCTTCCACAAGGAAAATAAATGCAGAAAGCCATAATTGAGACAAAATTACAGATTTTAAAAAAAAACCAAACAAACCAACCTCTGGAAATAACTGGATCCAAAGGGACTTTTTCTGCATTTATGCAGCTATGCAAGAAACATGATTTTTTTGTTATTTGGGTCAAATACAAAGCTAGTCACACTTCCTGAAGTAGATGTATCCCACCAAAATAAAGAGGATGCACCACATCCAAGTTAACAATATTCTCAACGTTCCTGATCAGACTTGGGATCTAATAAAGTCTTTCTTGCCTTGAGAATACGAAACCAATGCTCTGCAAAGTTCCTGGGGTTCAAACAGAGTTTATAACACAAATCTGTGCCTTCACTTTGTGCATATTTTCTTTGATCTGAATTTGAACAAAGAATTTCTTCCCAAAGAAATCTAACCCAGGCGGCTTCTGAGGACCAGCTGGGGAACAGGCTGACTTACTTTCAGAGAATATGCAGGCTTACAAACTAACCAATTCAACTGGGTTCTCCTGAGAATCTTCTCATTTTTGAGTCCCCTGATGCTCTCTGAGACTACATTGCAAGCACTCAGCTGCCAAAGGGTTTCTATGAACTGAGAGATACAGAAGCACAAGTAAATAGGCTATACACAACGCTGTGCCAGGAATTACCTGCATGCTGACAGGGTATATACACACACTGATATTTTTCTTCCCTAATCCTTGATTATGAAACGAGTTACTACATTATGGGGCCTACCTGATGATTCTGGGAGGTACAGAACAATCATAGAGTACATATATAAATTTAAAGACAGCACTACCAATAATAGGCCAGCTGAATTTACTTGCATCTCCTCCTTCTCGAGCAATGGGAAGAGTGGAAGATCTGGCTCCATGAGTAATGTAAAGACACGTTTACCTGTAGGAAAAGATCTGCTAAGGGGAGGCCAGGCCCCAGCAGAGCCTTTAGACCAGCATCTTTCATGCTCAAGAATCATCAATTTAAAAAAAGCCCTTTACCACTGACGATAACTGAAACAAATGAGCAAAACAATCGCAGAGAACTGTCAGCAGATGACTAAGCAAACATGGAAGATAAGGCTTATCTATGCTAGGAAGGATTTTTATACTCAGCAACAAGTTTCTCGTAATTCCCCAGGAGGATGCAAACGAGAAAATGGAAAACTAGTTCATGATGTGTGCAGCCTCACCATAGGAGAGAAAAACTGCTATGCAGGCTAGTCATTGGGGTCACTTCCTAACTTCTCAGGGCTTTTACACCACTTCTTTCTCCCATGTTCTCCAAACATTTATGCTTTTTATTGCCTATATATTCCACAGATCTTGAAAACAAACCCAAAAGTATGAAATTATTTACCCAGAGTCAAATAATAAACACCAGGTGGTGAAGGAGATTGCCAGGCCAACCCTGAAGAGCACCTGGCCTGCAAGTACCACAGTGTCCTTCCCCCTGTGGGACCATCACACTGAAACCTCTGCAATGGCTGCTGCTCCTCCACTGACCATTGCCATCACCGATATTACTGGATGTCTTGATCTCCTTCAAAGAATACTGAATTATAAACCCAACAAAGTTTATGAAATCAAAGGAAAGTCTGACTAAATTCTAATTTTTCTTAATTCAACTAACTCTTTCAACCTCTTTTTTTTCTTTTTTGGATGAAATCGGCTGGAAGGTTCTGTGGTGATCTTCTGTGTGCCTTTAGACAAGCATACTTTAAATATACAGTTCAAAAGATCTGCCAAGTATGTGAACAAAGCAGTATCAAACTGGCAACGAGCTGTCCTCACACTGCAACCTCACACACAGATTTCTATTAGAAGCATATGGAATATACATTTAAGCATACTGTGCCGGAAGAGATAAAACTGCATTACTCAAAAATACATGCTATAATACTGTCATGAACTACAATCTGCTTTTGTGCCTATAAAATAAATCCAGTCGCAGAAACCTAGTATTAAATGGTATTATACTAATTATCCAGCTTCATACACGTATGTAGTTTCTCCAAGTTGCCAGATCTATGACTCAGTATTTATTTCCTCTTTTAAAAGCAAAGATATCCATTTTCATATTTCATGGAGATTTTCCTTACAACATAATCCATTGTCGTGAAGTGAAAGCAGATCCAAGTAATCTTATAAAACTAAAAGCATTTTATCAGACTGTTTTGCACGACTAGCACAATTCCATGTGAACAGTGAGGGGCTGGATTTTAAACAACTGACCAGCTACAGGACTACCCAGAAATGTACTTAAACTCTGAGGAGAGCCTCATGAAGGCATGAAAAGATTCATCTTTTTGATGCTGTGAGTATCTGATAGCAAGAAAAGTTACACATACCTTGTAGTGAGAAAAGCTTCCCACAAAACAGGGCATAAAAGTGGTTATGGATAAATGCAAACATCTTTCTTAGGGCTTTTTATTTTATGATAATGCAATTAATGAAAACAGATGATTCAGACCCCAGCAGCACACTGCCAGCATGTCATTTTATTCGTACCAGATCCTAAGGTTGCAGTGTGCTTTTCAAACAGTGACTTCTGGGGTTGGGAAAGGATTGTCCTTAAAAAAAAAATGTTTTCCTTGCAGTACAGCACAGTAGTAAGTTTACTCTGAAGGTAACTTAGACAAACTGTGTATGTGGACAAGAAAACCTGGATTAATTCCTCCTGCAGGATTACCATGGTCTGTTCACTGTGATACATCTCTCTATTCCTGCACATAACCATCAACTCATTTATTTAAGAACCGTTTTTATTCTAAGACTCATAAAAATCTTAGGATATAAGAAACTTGAAGAACCATCTTAAATGCTTCTTATGGAACAGAAAATAAAAGGTGTTTATACAACCCCCCTCAAGCTGAGACATTTTCTCATTTAGAAAAAGAAGAGGGAGATACAAAACAGCATCTCTGGAAACAGACTCTGTCCAACGTATTTATTATCAATTTAACAACCCCGAATGGATGAATGCAAGTGCTTTGATAAAAATCAATTGAAAAGCTGTCTGCCTCGCTGTTGCTTCAATAAAGTGCCTCTGTATCTCTTGCTGAAACCTTAGTTTTGTAGCCTCCTTAAAGAATAATCTGTATAAAACCCCATACTTTTCCTCCTCCATAAAGAGACTCCAAGGCAAGTGCCCAGACTGGCAGCTCTCATCCAAATATTCCTTTACCAACAGTGACCAGAGATGTAAATCAGCATTGTCTAATCAACACCCTCACCAGCAGCTATGCTGGACACCTTAACCACTGCTGTATTGTTAAAAACAACTTTCAGGTCTCTCTGCATTTAACTCAGGTGCTGGTCCTCTCTCCCTGGAGGTCTCTGGCTCCAACTAAAGCAGACTTCAGCAACAACTTCTGGCTTCAGGAGCACAGACAGCCCCAACCAGAGCCCTTACCAAACCAGACCTCAATGCTCCCATCCCACACCCTGTGAGGAACCCATTTCACACACCACTGCTCCAATTCAGCCCTTTGCACCTGAAGGAGCAGGGGGGGCAGGGGGCAGCATCAAGACTCCATTCAGATTCAAGCACATAAATGCTCTCATGAAGCTTTTGCAGTCTCCAGAGTAAAGCAAATACTACAAAATGTAACTGGTTTTCCCCTGTCCTCATGTGTACTCCATATGGCCTCTATCAAATAAGCAGAATGAGCAAAAAAAAAAAAAAAAGTCACAGCACTCCACATTCTTGTAATTCAATCAGCTTTAATCATCTAAGATGTTTTCGCTAACCTGCAGTAAGGGTATTTGTTCTAATAACCTTGAATAGAGTGGTGACACTTTAAAGATGGCTCCCTTGAACAAAGAAAGATAAAAACGTAATTTATGGCAGGATGTTGAATCTCAAGGCAAATTTCTGCTACTGTAAATTGCAGCTTTTTCCCCAGGCCAGCCCCTCTCCTGATAGCAAGCAGTCTGTCTTTGCTATATTACTACACATCGTCCTGTACTTCTCCTCCTCACCAGTTAGGAATATTCCTCAAAATATTCCTGCTCTGAGGATCTTGTCTATTTCATTTATAGTGTAGCTGGAAAAAATTTAACAGTTCAGTCATAAAAACAGGGGCAACACTTCATGTCACAAAGGATCAAAGGATCTTGTCAGCCCTGACAATTGCAGCCTGTGAAACCCATGGCACCCAAATCCACCCACCACACTCTTGCCAGCTTTCAGAAAGACCATCTCGTCTGCTGGTGGGCTGACCACCCCTCAGCTGGCCTGCTCTGCACAGCTCAAGCTGTCAGTGAAAGCTCCAGTGCCATCCTGGGCTCCATGTCCAGCATCACCCAGTCACTAGATTCACTAAGCACACAGCATCAGTTACAAGTGTCAGCAGCACATCAGCCTCCACACGACCCGTGCCCAGGGATCTTCTTGAAGAGGCCTGCTAGGAAGCACTGCCCACCAACAAAAGTGCATTGTGAAGGGGTGAAGGGACAGTGAAGATGTCTCATAAGTCCTGCAGGATACTTTCTAGCACCACTTGAGCCTTTGAGAAGTAATGGGTTCTGACACATAATCCTTGATGAGATTTTTATCTTGTATGTAAAATTGGAAGATGGTCAGAGGGCTGCAGCACCTCTCCTGTGAGGACAAGCTGAGAAAGTTGGGCTTGTTCAGCCTGGAGAAGGCTCCACAGAGACCTTACAGCATCTTCCAGCACCTAAAGGGACTACAGGAAAGCTGGAGAGAGACAGTTTGAGGACATGCAGTGATAGAACAATGGGGAATGGCCTTAAGCTGAAGGAGTGGAGATTTAGATTAGATGTGAGGAAGAAATTCTTCCCTGTGAGGGTGGGGAGGCCCTTTTTCAGGGCCAGGTTGGATGGGGCTTTGGGTATCCTGAGCTAGTAGAGGGTGTGCAGGCCCATGGCAGGGTGTGGGACTAGGTGACCTTTAAGGTGCCTTGTGACCCAAACCTATCTGTGATTGTATGGTAACAAGGACTGGGCAAATTGCATTTTAATTTCAGGAATCTCCAGGCACACTTCTAGGCAGCAGCTTCCTACCTTCCACACGACAGCCCAGTCAAACCCCACTGCCTTGCTGGAGCCCTAGGACTGTTCCACAGTGACTGACTCCACAGGTGAACAAGTTATTAAAGAAAAATTAAGTGAGGTTTGTAATTAGTGGCCATGGTGGTGGTTCAGGCAATATCTGTCACTTGACTGCTGGAAACCAAAAAGAGGTGACCATTTAAGCCCGTTGCCTGAAGTCAGGTACCTTTCAGCTATGAGGAACCTGGCTGCCATTGAAACCAGCACTTTAGATGCAGGAGACTCTATCCATCTCCATTACAAATCCTCTGAGCTCATCCTAGCCTTACTTTCCCACATTAAGCAAAAGAGTTAACATAAAAAGCCTGTCTAGCTTCAGACATTATCCAGATAAAGAGAAGGAGAAAAGAGAAAATCTCTTGTATTACCTCTCTCAGCTCTCCCCAAACCTTCTCCGACATCTTTGTTCTTTCAGACCTGGCATTTATCTGAAGACATTGTCTAGCCCTAATTAAATCTTCATGTGAACCACTGCTACTTCCTGGCAGAGAACACACATTCTTGGTGTGCTGATGGACCTACATAATTTTCTGCACTTCTCCCTTATGGTGAGTGTTAGGCCTTGCTTGAAAACATCACAACTGTGTTCAACACAATATGTTTAAACAGAAATACAAAATTATTCAGTTTCTTTTAAAGAATGAAGAGAAACATAAGTGAAAATTATATTCCACAAGCTCATTGAAAAAAAAAAACCCAAACTCTGTGGAAACACTGGGCAAATAGCACTGTCTGAGAACAAGGCAGGCTTTTGTTTTACTGTTGTCTCAGAAAGGAATAACTGGCAGTGATATGAGAAGCAGAAAAAAAAATTCTTCCAAAATAAAATCTGTACCACTCTTCTCCCTCCGGGGATGAAAAAATCTCCTTAAAGTGCAATTGGATTTTGCATTAAAGGAAGCTGCATTATAAGCCCATCACACACCTAACTTTATCTGATGAAAGCAGCTCCCTCGGAGCTTTGTGTTCAAACTCTCTAAGCTGGCACAGCAACTGCTGATTCAAAGAGCGCAAGGGGATGTGAGAGCTACAGAGATAGACAGAAGTCTAGAAAAAGTAGATTTTACTGCTAGCCCCCCTCCAACAATTTTTAAGTTTAAGGAAGCAAGCCCCTTTAAATTACTTAGTGATGCTAAAAGAAACTGACATTAAATAGATGAGAAATTACTGCCTTTCCTTAACAACACTCATTGTAGAAGGCTTGTCCAAGCAGCAAAGCAGCCAGCTGTCCTAGCAGATGTGGTCAGATGGACAAACACAAGAAAGCAAATTTACTTTAAAATCATGTTTAAGTTTCAGTTCTTGTTATTATCTTCCATCTCTCAGCACTTATCTCCCTAAGCAGAAGAAATAAACACCCCAGATGGCTAAAGAAAAACAGCAAGCTATACATATGCTCCATATTGTCTGACAAAGCAAGAGTCCGGCCATCTTCAAAGCACAGTGTGAGACTTACCCGTTTAAGGGCCTTTTAGCTCTACAAGGGGGTGTCTCTGCACATGTGGGCAAGACAACTCCTATAAACGAGCTCCTGGGTTTTGAGGTCATGACCAGATACTCTGCAAAACTTTTCCACTTTAATTTCCAGAGATACAAGTCTTCCATCATGCCATAAATTTACATAGAATATCTACAGACTAGACTATATATAGCTATACATTGTGCTATATATAACCCCTAAATAAGGCATTGGAATTACTGTTGCTTATGAAGCAAATCAAGGAAACTAAGAGCATGGTGTCACTGGAGAGGGAGGCTAGAATTCAATTGAACATCGCTTTGGCTTCTGGGACCATATGCCACAGTCCCCACACTGCAGGAACCTAAGCCAGTCTGCTCATTCCCACTGCAATGCGAGAGATGTTGTCTTTCTTCAGGGCCTGGGAGAAGAAAGCGAAAGGCAATGAAGCCCACCCAACTATGGGCAAGTTAGCAAACTCTGCCGAAGTGACGCCCAGGCTTTCTCCTGTGGCCCTGGCAACCCAGAACGAAGCCAGACTTGCCACAGTTGCGAGTGAACACGTCTGTGGGAGGGAGGGAGGGAGTAGGCACAGCAAACCAGGAAGGCCTTGGATAGCCACGCAGTGAAAGCACACTCAAAATAACCTGCCGAATGTCACCGAAGCATTAGCAGAACCACAGTTCAAGCTCTGGGTTGAACACACGCAGCACATACTTGTATCTCTAAACCACGTCACTCCCCCTGTGTATGCACGGGTCCAGGGAGGTTTCAACACTTTGGGAAAAAGGTCTGAAGGGCAGGGCTGCTCTGTAACACGGTGCTCTTCTTCAGGAACAGGAATCTGGTGTTGCCACAACTTTCCTTCTTCCACCAACCATCTTTAAGTGGAGTCTCTCCTTTCCGATGGCAAATGGCCTGCTCGACGCCACCACTGCCCCCACAACCTTCTGCTGCCCAGAGAGCTCTCCACAGCCTACACCGACCCCCAGACACCCCCACAAACGCTGACAGCACCCACCAACCCTGAAAGCCACTCAGGGCCCCCAGAGTACCCAGCCCAGATATCCCTGCTACACCACAGGCCCTCCCTCCCACACCCCC
>VXBZ01004279.1:9827-96128 GCA_013399135.1 Heliornis fulica
AGGGCCTGTTCTCCAGACCCTTCCCCAGCTCCCTCAGCCTCCTCGTAGGGCCTGTTCTCCAGACCCTTCACCATCCTTGTTGTCCTTCTCTGGACACGCTCCAGCACCTCAACATCCTTCTTGAGGTGAGGGGCCCAAAACTGAACACAGAAATATGGAGGCATAAAAACTGTGGTGAGATTTTTCCCGTGCTCTCATTCCCCAGCAAGTCTTGCATTGTAATGTGCAAAGAAAGCCTAAAAGGTACCAAGTCCTGGAGGACCTCAGGGTCAGTTAGGTCCCACAGTGCAAACACTGCCAATTAATTTAAAAATTTAAAAATAGTACAGTGAACAATTACTATATAAAACCCAACTAAACCTTCTCATACCAAAATACCCCCAAAATCCCTCCAAACATCTCTCATTCCTTACTTGGAGAGGAATTAAACTGTTTGCTACTCTTTGTTTATTCCAATAGCTCCCTTCTTGCCCCCCACCTTTGAATTCAAGACCATAGACCTGAACAGGAGACCTCAGCTGGGACTTAATTAGAGGAGTTTGGTCTGGGAAATGGCAGTCTCAATACTGTTACTATGATGATGCTGTGCCTCGGCCTTTACTTCTGTTTCTGCAGTGAATATAATTAATACACTGTACCCAGTCTTAATGACAGCAGTAACTCCAGCACGGAGACATTATTGCTTTGTGTCCCAAGGAGAATGCTCTTCCATTTCTGGGCACAGTGTCATCCATCAGGCAGATTGGCATTGTCTGCCTGATGGGGCATTATGCAGCCAGTTAGGGCAGTTGTTTCCATATGTCTTGTGGGAAAGCAGTCATTTTTCAGAAATATATTAGATGCATGGGTCCTTTTTTTCTTCTTTTTCTGTGCTCTATTGCTCTTTCTCTCTCTCCATGTATTAACCATCGGACCATTATGGCATTCCTGCTTTCTGCAGAGGCCGTGGGGAGTCTCTTATTGTGTCTCATAGGCTGCATTTTCTTCATCTGGGACACAAAAAGCAGAATATTTGCTTCCTGATGTGGAGCAGCAGCAGCTGCAGAGCACCTGCCAAGCCACGGTAAATGGCAGCGTGGCAAGGTCTGGAATGCTAATAAAAGAGCAGTGTCTGGGAAATACTTCCATTTCCTAAGTGGCAAATTAGCCAGGAGGCTCTGAGCCTTGTTCCAAGATTTGTCACTCACCAGAGGGATGGGGAGGACATGGCTGTAATGCCCTGAATTCCCCAGATACAGCGGTCTCACGACATGGATCCTGCATCAAGGAGGGACTGCTCACCAGACTGGCACAGTTGGGTTAAGTGTAGTCTGCTGGTTGGTTGGTTGGTTGGTTAGGTTTTTGTCACTTCCAGGCAAGGAGGGGACAGTTCTCTGGCTTTGGAAAGCTTTGCAATGACAAATAAGATCAGGAGATGCTGCTGCAGGTGTGAGGAGGCTTGGCAGAAGACTAAAAGCTTTTGTTGGCAGTTTGTATGGTTTTTGAGGCAACTGAAACCAATTCCTACTGTACAAAGGGTGAGGAGTTGTTGTCTGAGGGAGAACATTATTTTCTTCAGCTATAAAGACTCTGGTTAGTGCAGAAACAGCTGGGCTCATAGAAGTAATGGGTGAGTACTTGGACAACATGTATATGACTACATTGAAGCAATGTATGGATTTTTTTAGACAAGGAATGGAAGAAACCCTCTTCATTTAACTTGATTTCCATTTGTCCCCCATCTTCACTGCTTCCACTGACCAAATTATCACAGAGAGCAGGACTGCCATGTAACCAGGGATTTTTTCTGGCTAAGAATTTGTGGACAGGCATGTTCTTTCCAGCATGAGCAAATGGTGAAAGGAAGATGGGTGCACATGCATGCACAAGTTAAAATCTGTGGCAGTGCTTCTATCCCCCTTTAATCACTTTAAACCAGAGTGTTGCTGCTTTGCACTGTTAAATGCACATTCATAAATTGTGCATGAAATTACAGCATTTGTATGCAAAGATGTGAGAACACCGTGGACAGAAGGCCAAAATAACTTCCAAGACACCCTGGAGATAAGCACAATGTAAGTCACAGTAATTACTGTAAAAAGTAATTGAAGTTGATAAGTAAACTGGTATTACTTCTCTCTCAATCTCAAACAAGAAAATCTTGAAATAGTTCCCATGTATTTCCTCTGAGCTGTTGTGACAATAACTGGTCCTGATTTTTGGTAGAAATATATGGTCTACATATAAAACCAACAAAAAACCCCTTTCATTACTCAGGCAAATTGAAACATTTTTCTTTTACAGCTTTACTTTTCTATAGCTCTAGAAATACCTGGGAAGTAGGAAGGACCTTTGAACTTTTTCATATGGGGAGGCAGTTTCTGGTATAGTCACACTAGAATATGTCCCTTTGGTGCTGATCACAGAAGCTTTTATCAACTCCTAGTGCACATGTTCTCCATATGCTACTTTAATGCTCCATTGCTGCAAACTATTGGAAGTCTTACTGAAAGCAATTAGCTTTCTCTTGAAGAAACACAGTACAGCACCAACCTTGTGTTGCTGTTGCTGTCAGTTACTTGGAAAGAATAAAATTTGAATTTTATTTTTACACTGTGGCATATTCTTCTTCTCCACACTTTGGTGGTTATTTCCACCAAGCAACTAAACTTGCAAGTGGGATGCCCCCACTAACTTTTACTCACAGGCTTCTATAAGATATTGCTTGATCGATGTGAGGGGGCATTTATGCTTCTCTGTCTGAGTATGTTCCCTTCACCACATGCATGTAAACTGTGTTAAAAGTAATCTCCATATTTTACATCTAAATGTGTATGTCATATGTTTGCACTGCTAATTCCTTTTCAAAATTGCTTGATTTGCTCATGTTGATCCACATTTATGTTTTACAGTCAGTTTCTTTGCATGTTCTACATCGTCTGTTCTCTAAATGAATGATTTTAACAGTATTGGGACTAAACTAACCTGGAAAACTGCTTTAAGATGAAAGAGAAAAAATGGTCTGGAAATCAGTCTGCTGCAATCTTTGGCCAAAACAGAGTCTTACTGAGCAACTTTAAAGAGCAACTGGTCAAGAGAGACCTTGACAAATAAGCTTTCAGAGACAGTCCAGATATAATGTCTCTTAATTCATTAATATTTTTTCTATAATATTGACTTGACTGTTTTCCCAGATATAATCACACAACTGCTTTGAGCATCCTGTTAGGCCTGGCTCAAAGTAGATTTCCAGAAAAAGCCTAAATTATTAGCTTTCATGTCTAGCAACATTTGGTTGAAAATATATGGTCAAACTGCTTGCTTTATGCCTTAACATAGCCTAGTGAAGAGCAAGGGTTTTTTCTTAGCTGTAACAGAGGACTTGAGGGGTTTTGTCAGGACTACTCACTTTGAATGTTGCTGTAACCAGGTTTTTATATTAGTTATCAGTGCCATATCCAAGCACTTGCATGTTAGCATTGTGGCTGTAGTGCTGATCACCTGAAATAGCCTCTGCTGAAAAAAAAGCCAGTCTTTTTCTTGAAGTTATATATCTGAGTCATAAGTCACTGTGAAAGTGGATACAAATGACCATAATGGTTGTTTACACTTCCTATTCATAGTTGATATTTCTTCAACAGCTGACATCCTACCTTACATTCCTGGACTTAGAGAAAAAGTGTATTTGCATCAGAATTCACTGAATCAAATACATCCAGGCTAAATGTTAAATGGAATGCATGCTGCCTTTTGTAAGCTGGGTTCTCTGCTCCATTTTTAAGTCAAGCATCAATCAAGAAAAAAATTAGCAGGTAAACTGCACATTCTGCAGAGCCACAGGTCGTGGCGAAAGCTTTTCAGATTCCAAATATATGTAATATTTGTGCACTGCTGTTTTAACATTATTTACCAGTCAAATGTTTGCCATATGAACCCTCTAAAATTAAATGTCTTTTGAAGAGATTAGCCTTAAAGCTTTCTTTATACTTTTTATCTCCTTTGTACTGATGGCAAATTAAGCAGCTACTCATCTGGGCATTCTTTGTGCTGATAGAGGTGGTTTTGTTGCAATTTGGATAAAGGTGTAGTCATTAGTGAAGTTGTTTAAACCATGTTGCTGTTCCAGTGCTCAGCTCTTCACCTTGAAAGAAGGACAGATATTCTGTGCTAAATGAGAATGGAAGTGCCACATCAGTTCAGATTAAACACTACCTGCACATGAGACAGAGCTGTAGTGTCAGGGAGCATAGAGTCAACATAGCAAGCAGAGAGACTCTGGAAAACCTCAAGAATAAATGCAGACAGAAATACAGCTGGCAATAGGGAAGATTCCAATGAGCCCTATGGATCCCATGTATTGCTGCCCCTCTCATCTCTTGGATGTCATGGTAATTTGGAGGTGCACCTTCCCTCATCAGCTGTGCAGATCCCCCTGCAGCCCAGCACCTTCTCCTCAGAAAGACCTGGGGTCACAAGGAAGGATGCCTTTGGCTTTTGGTGACTTTGTCATTGGAAAGTTGTTCTGGATCTGAGCTCTTCTCACTTGTTCCTGTCTGTAATGAACTTGGGGGTTGACATAATTGCTCTTGAGTGTGTTAGGGATCCTAATATCAGCTCAGGGCTTCTTTTTGTCTTTCTTTTTTTTTTTTTTTTGGTGTGTGTAAGTTAATGTCTCAAGCCAAAGCTGGCTCTTTGCCTGCTGCTTATTGGAGCTCATCCAAGGCCACTTCATGTTTTTCACAGAGGGCATATTTGTTAACTTGAAAAACACTTATGAAGATAGCTAATGTTTCTCCTCTATTCCCTGTCTTCACCACATTGTACCCTCTGGTTAGCTCAGTGCTAACAAAAATAGTACAGAGAGGATCCCCCCATTTTGCTCTCCATTGAAATGACAGCATGTCTTTCACCTGTGTCTTCTTTCTGGCTGCATTCCACACCTTTACTTTGTGCCAGCTTTCTCCCTTCTTTTCTGAAGCTCCTTTATTCTAATCTGTATCTTTTCCCATGAGAATACCATCTCAGAAGGTGGTCAGACACACTCATGGAGACTTTGGGAATTCAAATGTCTGTACAGAGAGGGTCCAGGGAGAAGCTTGAATGGAAAGTTGAGAATGATTTGTTTCATCAAGAGACCCACCCTGTTGCATGTATAGGAATATTATCTTGAACACCAATTCTTGGATTATAAAGGTTTGCCTGTGCAGGGCAACAGAGGAATAAACTGAAGTACCTTAGATCAACCATAATACAGCCCTATGAAATCACATATTTAGAAAGATTTTTTTTTTTTAAAAAAAAAAGTGGACTAAATCTGCTTTTTTTTTAATGCAACAAAGTAAACTAGATCAAATTCAGGTCACATTTATTCAAGGCTTTTAATGTCTCTAACAACTAGCAAGCCCACCAAAAGGACTAACTACTGACCAGCTATTTGCTTGCTGGAAGGTGGTGGCTCAGCTGAGTGAGAGCCAAGAAAATAAAGGTGTGACATCAGATCCAGGAATCTTTGTTGTGACCAGGGCAATTGCTTTTCACAGGAGAAACAAAATTTGGAGGCTGATCCAGAGTCTAGGTCTGGTGTTGGCACTTCACAGGGGAAGAAAGTAGCTTTGCAAGGGGTTTAACTGATGATTTCAAACATTTCCACTCCCCTTCATCCTACCTAGTTGGGATACAAAGGAAACCCCAGGAACACCAACTTTTTTGAGATAATGTATTTTTGCTTTCAGCTAAAGGTGCTGAATTATAAGTATCCAATTTGTGGATTATATATAATGTTTTATATTTTGATGCTCACTGTATGAATAGATTAAATATTATTAATGTCTACGTTGAAGATGAGCTTCAGTTCATTAAAATTACCATATCACTTCACCAACATACTTTTTTACTAATTATTACAGTTTCTCCCTTTTAATGATAGTTGACTCTGCTCTGGGATATGACCCACTCCTACTTGTGAGGAGCTACCAGGACGGCCTATTATGATATTCACACTGTTCACTATTTTTCCTCATATTTGTGGGAAGTTTTCCCCTCATCTGCCATTTGAGACACGGGAAAAGAAGGCTTATGGTGCTTTTGTGTCAAGAGAAACAGCAGGAAATGTATTTGTAGTTAATCTTGAGAGGTGACTGATCAGGATATCTTGCTTTGCAAGCTCTGTTTATACTAAGTGAACCTTTGCATGGCAATCTATATGATGGATGAAAGGCTGGAATTATTCATTTATTTTCCTTTTCTGTACAGTGTATAAATTTTGTGTTCCTTTTATAGCTTCTGCTTTTCTAATGAAGGTTGAACAACAGAGGGTTATGTTTGCCAAACCCATTGTGACAGCATCCTTGGGAACTGCCTGCTGAGGAGAGACAGGGATATGGAAGACCCATTTGTCTGCAGGATGTTGCAGGTCAGCAGAAGGTGTCTCCCAGCAGCAGAGTCCACTCACTTTCTGGATTAACACTGCTTTTAGTTTGCACAGGTATTCTGAGTGGGTGTAAGAGTCTACTTCTTAATAACTCATGGCAATAAATAGAATGGAAAGGCAGGATTTATGCCTGCTTGTAAATAATGTGTGGCTGGAGGTATGTCTTAGCAGATAAGTAGAGTCTGCTTGCCCTGCAGCCAGCAGTGTGACAATGTAAGAAGACAAGACAAAGCTACATGTAATGCTAAAAATAACAAGTTAGAGGCCTCAGGCTTTAGGTCAGTTGTTAGATAGCAGTTAAAAGGAAATCTTATTCCCAACCCCTGCCCTGTATTCTGTATGGATGAGTTCTTATACACATACAGAACAACGTGATGCCATGACTTTAAGTTAGGGCTTATAAATCAAAGTTAATTGCCTTCCTTTGAGCAGGTAAACTATTTTCAGTAGAGAATCTACTCAGAGGAGTTCATACAGCCCACTTGCCACAATTAAACAGCAAAAAGTGAAACAGGGAAATTAAATTATATATGGAGGAGTCAGATTGTCCCCGTCTTTGATTAAAATACATTTTGGGTTTTTTCAGAACAAAAGGAATAAATTCAAACAGGGGAGAAAGTACCAGGCTAATAGTATTAACTCCTCCTCCACAGCTTTTTTGCCTTTATTTCCATACAAGAAAAATCCTTTTCTCCCTTCTTTGGAGTAAATAGATGCTTTCTTTTTTTTTCTCTACAAACTGGAGATGGTGAATTGAAACAGCCATAATGAGAGTGGCAGCCAAAAACAAGGGCATTTACAAAGGATAATTATTGCTTAGATTATGAATATCAACTTTCTATTGACATGAAAAAATTACATCTTACAGAGATATTATAAGCATTGTCATTCACAATGAAGCATGACAGAAAAGATTTTACTCTCAGCTGCCTGTAGAATCAAACCACGTGAGCCATTCTTTCTTCGAAGAAATGTGAAGCTGAAAGTTAGAAGAATGCTGATTTCTATGCAAAAATAACATCCTTTCCCTTTCTCAAATGTGGTGCTACACTAGCCTGGAGACCTGCTATAAAGGAACTGGAGGTGGGAAATTTAAAGTTCTTTGGGCACTGAGAGAATTAACTATTTCCCCCCCACACTTGTTATCTGTCAGCCTCATTTGATTTAGAATGTCCCTGCCAGGTAAGTGGGTTGGAAACTTCCAAAATACTTTGTCCAATGAGGGATTGAGATCCTAGATCTGAAACAGCATTTGTATTTCAAGTGACAGCAACAGTGACAACCTCAAAGTCCTAAGGACTGAGGAGGAAAGGGATATACATGCATAGACTTGGGTTTAAGTTAAAAATAATGGAAGTATAACTCATATTCCACATCTTGTATATGTGATATTCTGACATTCCTTTTGTGTGGAAAATAAAAACAATGCATTTCCCTTGTCCTACTTGAGCCTAAGTCTTGTTGTTACTTCTTTAATAAAAACTTATTCCACCTATATAGATGGTTTTAAAGATTGTTATTAAAAAAAAAAGTCTGAATGTTGTAATCTATATCAATTGCATACGAAGTTTGTCATAAAGTTTATGTCCTTTATCTAAGGAAGCATTTTCTGTGTGCATTATAACTTGACTATGATGTTAAGAATAAAATCTCCCAGGAAATTTACAGGCTCATATATTACCAGAAGTTAAAAATAAAGTAAGTAATAATTGAACATTCGAAGCAGGGCCTAATTTTGCTTAGAAATGAGAATCAACATGATAATACTGCTTAAGATGGTCTGTGGTTTCCTTTCAAAAGCTTAGAGGGTCCTTCAAATGAAAGTTGAGAAATACTGGCTTTAGTTTTTTAGTGCATTTACCACTTATACTATTTACTTGTATTCACTGTTGCTAGTGCAGCACATTTTAACATTTCCTGATCTCTATAAAATTTATTCTGGCATGTTAATTTTGGTGATTTTTTTTTCAGTGCAGGCATTTTGGAACCCTGCAGATCTGGGAATACATGTACACATGTTTCTCTCCAGTTGGTTCTGTTTTACAGGTACAATGCTTCTTGTCCACTGCCCAGAAGCTTTTCAGGTTTGGGGGGGTCTTTGGATGCCCAAGGGACAGAAACAACCAAGAATATACTTGCTATCCATGTTTGATGTAGTCCTGACATTTAGGTTTTGAGTATTTGTCTTAACTAAGCAGGACATGGCTTTGCAAACTCAAAACTATTTCAGCTCAGCTGCTGTCTATAAAATTTACCTAAGTCCATCTGGGGACTTCACCTCAGTATGAGTCCAAAGGTGAGGACAAATATTCTTCCTGCCATGTGCTCATGCAGTGGGAGTTATTTACATGCTAATGAAGGATATTGGGATTCCCCAGCATGGGTTGTTTTGTTCTGGCAAAATGTTTTATTATCCTGAGGACTGTCCTGGGAGAACAGCAGAGTGAAACTATACTTTTCCTTCTAAATGCTGATTGTCCCAACTCTGTTTAATGGATTATTTCCTTCTAATAAGTTTATGTGGCCAATTGTGTCATGTGAATTTCTGCAAAGGGTGGTAAATCTCTTTTTCCTTCCCTATATATGCTACTAATTTTCTGAACTTCATGGCTGTTAGCCTTAATTTCACTCGGTGTGATGCTTTGGATGTGGGACAAAGAGGATCTGCTTTATTTGCTGCATCATTTATTTCTCTTTCCCTCTTCATTACATGTATCCCTCTGTCAATGTGCCCTTCCACCGCTGCCTTCTACCTGTCTGAGGTCCTTAGGGAGAAAACACCGTTCATCTGTGAATTTCTTGCAGTGAGTATGTCTCTTTCAGTTTGCATTTCCCTCACAACTTCTAAACCAAAGGACACTAGGCTCTCTCAGTTCTGTGTCTGGCATTCCTTAGGATGTTTGCTGTCTTCATTTGCTCTTGATTGTTTTGTAAGAAAAAAAAACCAAAGCAATCTCTTTCTAATGAAACATCATGGTATTGGGAATTGTTTTTGATATTGCCATGCTGTTTTTTCTTAGTACAATTTGTCACTGAGGGAATAGATATACACCAAGTCCCTGGAAGTCTTAAGCACGTGAATAAGAGCATAAATTACCTGCTTGAGAAACATCAGTGAGACAAGACGATTAGAGGGAGGGAAAACGTCTGCTTTGATAAATTAAAGTTGAACAGTCTCAGAAAAGAATTTGTTCTCTAATTCTATTCTTAGCTGTGCATATAAATCTTGAGCACATTGGTAATGTTGGTGGCATTTATCCACATTTCTGGTGCATACTGAGAATACCACTGGCCACTGCACAATCCAGCACGACAGGTCTGAATCCACTGGAGATGGATTCCACAACCAGTATTTTCTGGGTGACATTAGACATAGGGAAGCTCTGAAAACACATTTTCCTGCCAAGATGGGTATTTTTTTATTGTAGAAGAACTGAAGCCAAGTTAAAGGAAATAATTTGGTGCTGGGAATAGTCTTAGAGACTTGCCACAGGATGCCCCACATTACTTTTATCTATTAATGGACAGATGTTTTTCCAGTGGAAAACTGATATGCATGAGATCTTGGAGAATGGGTGTAAAAATGTTTCAAATGATCAAAGCACTAAAAATAAGAGTTTGCAAATTTAAATTCTTTAAAGTTTTTAAAGTTAAAACTTTAAGTACTTCTGTTCTTCAAACAGAAGTACTTAATCTGAGAGCATTTTTGTGCACATAAAATCAACAAAAATAAAAATGAAATGAAAAGGCAAGGCTAACATTATAAGCATATCAAATATTTTAACTATTAGGAGTAATTCTATGTCTTTTTCTTCTCTTCCCACTGCTAGTTAAGAGGATGTTCCCTGCTGTGTCCCCAGATATTTTTCTTAGATTATCTGATATGAAAAGTATCTCATCCATTTTGTGACGAGGGCCTCCCCCCCGGATGAAATTCCTTGCTGGTAATGTACATATAATTTATTACATAGTTATAAACAAGTTATATTACATATAATTTGTCACAAAAACCTTCCAAGTTTACTTTTAAATCAGTACAATCTTTATAATTTTAATAATACATATTAATCCATAAAGCATAATCCATAAACTAGTTAAAGCTCCATTGCTTTTAGTGGCCTGTGGATGAGTCTCATTGTTACTCTCTTTTTATATGTGATACTTCTGCCAAAAGAATTGACTTGTCTGGTACAGTCTGCTATGCTTCCTCAAGAGCTTTCTGTAGAGCTTCTTCTGCTCAGTGCTGTGTGTGACCACAGTTTTGGTTGTGCCTGGTTGAAAGGTAAATAAGATTTTAAATGTATTTTTTAATATCTCTTCAAGACATAAATTCACAGCAACAAAAAAAAAAAGCAACAAAAGCTTAACAGGCAAAGTTTAGCTTCTGCTGCTTTCATGTGAATGTGAAATACCCTCATTACATTGTAGCCAGACATTACAAAACACACCAGTGAATAATGCAACATTCAGTAGATTCTTGAAACAAAGGCCTTCCCAAACTGAGCCAGGAGCTTTCAGATCTTCATCAAATGCTTCTGAGAGGAGAAAATGAGATTCTGAGGAGCTGCCTGTGGTACCCTTTGTTCTCATCATGGAGAGCTGTGCTGTTTCTAATAGCTCATTTGTGGTTCCTGGAGAGTCCTAAGAACAAGTGAGTTTTAACACAGCAAGTGAGGGTCTCCTCTGTCTATGTAACACTTGTGTGACTTCAACCAGCCACCCTGTTTATAACTTCTCAAAAGCCAGTCCAAAAATAGTTTCTGCATGCTTCAAACTCTCCCCCCCCTAAAAAAAAAAAAAATTACAGAAGCAAATGTCACTGTTAGTTTCAATTTCTCTGCTGAACACAGATCTGAACCTCAGAAGTTTTGTGTCTAGGAAGTTGGACAGGTGGGATTCTCACAGTGAACCTGCTGGTGATGTTGCACGGAGCAGGAATAAGGTAACTGCAGCAGGAAGGTGATGGAGGAGAAGGTTGTTTACCAAATTGGTTTCAAAGCTAATTGCATCAAGCCAGTTCACTGAAAGTTAACTGCATGAAAAATAATGGGGTTTCTTGAATGACAAAGGCAAAGAGGTATTGACCTCCTACTGTGATTCAGAGCACCGATAAATTGAGACTTCGGTAGGAATGGAGAGAAGAGGAGGGTTATTTTAAGTGGATGTCTTGTTTCTGCAAGATTTATATCCAGGCTGTTAGCTACTGTGAAACAGTGACACTCAGTTGGAATAAGCATTTTCAGTGGAGTTATGCTGACTTACAGCAGCTGAGTATCTGACCCAACATAGCCTTTCAAGGGAGCGGTGACTTAGCTAAGTATTAAACTTTCCGTTACTAAACCTCCAGACTAAAAGGTTATTTAACTCTAAAGATAAAGTCATATTCTAGAAAAGAAAGTTGACAGGAAAAATCTGTCTTTGAGCAATTATCTTCTTTGCTTTGGAAGATACTTTGTTCCTTGCATCACAACATTCTTCCAAAGAAATATCTCAGAGATGCAAGTTCAAGTTTTCTGAGCCCGATCCCAACCCTCCTGAACCTCAGCATGTTTTGATGCAAGAACTCAGTGTATAGATATATATTTTTTTAACCCTTTGGGCTACCTTTAATTTGTAATTTGAGTTTTCTCAAGCAAAAGGAACTTAGGTGTTCCTGAAAAATATGCAAATACCAGGCAGACACAGAGCCACATCCTCCTGCCAGAAAACCAGCAGAAGGTGGACAGAACCTGAGGAGCTCAAGGGAATTTACTTTGCAGGTATTCTGACTCTTATTCTCTTTACTGAAATGGATTGAAATTTTTTAAAGGGTTTAAATTGAAACCTAAATAAAAACCCCAAACCCAAACATATATATTTGCATCTAATTTAGGATTTCAGGTATCTAAAATATAAATTCCAAATCCTACTCAGTTCCCTCTCCCACCGTGGATGCAAATATTCTTAAGAACTTTTATTTTATTTTATTTTATTTTATTTTATTTTATTTTATTTTATTTTATTTTATTTTATTTTATTTTATTTCTATTAAGATAAGCCTTGGGCTACTTAAAATTTAGAAACACCTTGATTAAATACTTGTTTTTAGTTGGACAGAGATATTCCATCCCATGTAAGTCTTTGCACTTGTGGCATGTCCATTATGAGAGCTATCTATTGCATCCCCCAGGATAGAGAGAGCATGAGCCCTGCATCTTGAGTGCATTAGGCTATAGCTTGTTCAGCAAACTAAAATTACTCCTTTCATTGACAAAAGGGTGAATGTGAGAAGTCCAGTTTGGTGGCTTGTTTATGAACCCAGCTTTTCTTGAGATGGTGTGTTTTTCTGATAGAGAGCCTAGTCTGCTTCCTCCACCTGGACTGCTGCAGAGTAATATGAAAAGTACACCTGGGTCCAGGAGCTACTGCAGAGCCATCATCACAGCTCCCACAGAGCTGAGTCATGGTACCAAAGTTAACTTGAAAGTTTGGTGGGCGTCTTGGAAAGGTTACGTTATTTTGGTGCTCCTATTGCATTCCTGTCTTTGTTCTTTCAAAGAATTACTCAGAGAGAAAAGCAATTTGAAGTTCTGTGGGCTATAAAGCAGAGATTGATTGTATACAGTTCATGTCTGAATATGCAAATGTATATACCTATAGCTTAGTAACAGCAGAGCACCAATGTGTCCTGGATAAACAAGGTCGCAGAGTGCAGCAGCCAACTTGGGACCACTCAGCTTGGCACCTGGGCTTTAGGTTTTCCCACCAGGAGGTAACTGAAATCAAAGCTACAGCAGCTGGCCAAAGGTAGTTTGGAAAGCAACCAAAATGGTTGTCTTCTGCTATAGCTCTTCATGAGCTCCTTTTAGAGCTGTGTGCCATGATGACAGTAGTGGAAGAAGTAAACCATTTCCCCAGCACTACAATAATGTGGAGAAAACTTAATGTAGACAGTAGTCCTCATTTTCTTCCATCTTCTTACTACTTGTTCTTTGGTTTGGCAGCATATGCTTTTAAGTGTATTAAGCCAACTGTTGGAAACTGAGATTTTACTTGCAGTATTACACTCTTAAACACATCATAAGGATGAATGTTGAATTCATTGAAAAAATCTGTTTCTGAATGTTAATGTCACCTACCCTCAATAGCTCACAAGATTGCTTTCCAGATCTGATTACTGTCTGTTGACATTGAGAAGGAGGATACTGCTTTATATACAAATCCCTTTTTTTTCCATCCCTTTTCATCTTGTAGCATAAACCCATAGAAGCATAAAGTGTCGGTCATGTGCTATTGATACATTATATCCAGTAACTGCTTTGAAGTTCATTTTGACAGGAAACTTGTACAGAATTTTATAGTGAATGGTACTATTGAAGGACTTTGTGTGATCCAGCTGAAGATCAGTTATATATAACCTAGTATGCAAAGGAAAATTCTTTTTCAGTTCCTCTAGCTGTTAAAATTAATTGTAGTTAAAAAAATTAAAAAGGTGAGAAGTTTAGATCAATTTTATGTAGTGCAAGCAAGATAATACCTTAAACATTGAAACATGGAAAGACATTATATGTAGTAAGTTTTGAATCACCTGTTGCACATTTTTACTACCCTATACTGAGGAATTCAGATATTGGATCAGGATTTTAACTTGCTGCTGTGATGAGGTGTAATTATAAAAGCTGGCAACTGGCATGATAAGAGACATCACCCATTTATGTTCTTTAGTAGAAATTAGTTCAGTAGAGTTAGAAAGGTACTTTTGGCAAGAACCATGTGGTTTAGAAACAGTCTTAAATCTCTACTAGAGAATATAACTTTCAACAGATTTGGGAATATTTATGGTTACTTTAATCCTTTCTTTAAAGTGGTCTGTAAATACTGGTTATATAATCCTCATTAGAGTCCTGCAGGGTGGGTATTTCCTATTCCTATTTAACAGATAGCAGCCATAAAACATAAAAGAAGTGGGGAAAATATCCTCCTGGTTTTACTATCTCTATTTTCTCCAGTATGAGAATGGAGCAGACTCTGTGAGAGGGAATGTCCAATGTTTCAAGTGAGGAACACAAGTGAAACCTTTCCATTAAGGGTAAAAAAAACCCAAACCAACCAACCAAATGCCTTAATTGCTATTTTTAATAGAAAACCCTCTAATTTTAAAATAGCCATTGATATTGGAAATATATAGGTTGTAATTTGCTGGAATTTTTATTTGGCTAAATGCAAACATATTTGTAGATATTCTGTCTTCCCTTTCTTCTCTCCTCTCCCCCACCTCCCTTTCTTTCTTTCCTCCCCCAGTTAAAACAACTTCACAAAACATTGGTCTTTAAAAGCCACAGAAAGCAGAACACTGCTAAGACCTCTGATTATTTTGTAAATATTTTTGTGATCTGTGTCTCATAAATGATACCATACATCCACAGTGCTGAACTGTTAATTTCTTTCTGAGAAGAATAAAACCAGTTTTAGGTCATTTTGCTGCTTCAGACTCAGTGGCAGAGAAGATTGCTCTGGTGTCCACTGTTCCCATTGCTATGTGCTGCAACAGCTGATGCTCAGAAATTACAAAGTCCCTGATCCATAACTGTTCTCAATTGATATTACTCCCAGTTGCTTCACAGTGACTCTTCAGTGTGTAAAAATAAGTGCTTAGACCTTTGCAGAATGAGGGTCTTAAATGTAACTGCACACGACCAAGTCTTACCCTAGCCTCATGAAGGAAAATAAACCATGTGTAAGCACAGAGCTCATTAATATTTTTCTGAGTCCTTTCACCTTCATTTGGTCACTGTCACTAATTTGTTATGATTGCAATAACATTTCAAGAGTTTGCATATTTTTATTTTGCCTGAGTGAATCTGTGGGGTCTTGGTTATTCTATATTACCCTGACCATCACAAGCAGAATCAGACCCAGATAAAATTATGTAAATGTAAATGTCAATAAAATAAATTTTTCTATTTTTGCAGATGTTCTTCATCTGGATTGAATTTGTGGGTGCTTGTCTCCGTGCATAATGATCCAGAGCTCAAGGATGAAAGTGTTTTTAGAGCAAAGAAAACACATTCTGAATCTTTACTGTAAATTATACACTATACAAAATCAGTCCAAATTGTTCAAACCCTTGGACAATTACAATGTTATTCTACTCACCATGCTGAGTACTGTGTAATTATCATGGTTAGCAGCAGTTTGCTTACTCTCAGCCCTGAAGGGAGATGCAAGCTTTACTGAATAAAAATAAATGCAGATGTTGGACCTTATTTTGTTTTCTGACTCAGCAACTGAAAATACCCACAAAATGTGAAGGATTTTTTTTCTCCTACTTATTTAGTTGATATAGCATTAACAAAAACAGTTCTATTGATCAAATATGCACTGTGCTATGCATAATGGATAGTGTGGTTATGTGTGTGATTAAGGAGCTTGCTGGGTTGCAACCCATGGCTTGATTTGTAAAAAACAAAGAAAAAAAAAATCAGAAACATTGTTCCCAAAGCAGTAAGATCCACCTATAAAGGACCATTCCCTTTTTCATTAATTTTCTATTTTATAGACTCACCCATCTCCTATTAAGTCAAAGATAGATTTGCTTCCATAGTTAATCATGCATGAAAAATACTTCACATTAAATCCATTTGTTTTGTATGGTTAGTTTAATGCTTGTCTTCATAAAGATGATCAGTCTCCCAGTCTTCCTGACTAAAAGCTTTGTAATAGAATTAAATTCCAAGAACTTATTTGGCTTATGGGTTAAGCTTTTGAACCTCAACAACTTCTGGTAATTACTCAGAGACTTTAATCTAAATCCCAAATACTTCTGTGAAATTTGGGTGGACCTGCATTCCACTTGACGTCAAAACTTGGAGTAAATGGCTCAGGAAATCAGTAATAGAAGACACTTTTGGCTTGACCAGTTAGAAGAACCTGCTTCAGACTGTATAGACTGACCCTCAAAGGCATGTGAGTTTAGTAGTGGAACTGTTGGTTATCAGTATACTGATAACCAACCAATATATCAGTATCACTGCTGTGATACCTCTTGGAAGTGTTTTCTTCCAGTTAATGCACTTATGGCCCTGCTTCTATTGGCACAGATGTGGTGACTTTCCTTCCCATCTTGCTTGTCTTTATGCATTTTTCCATAACTTTTGGCACTGGCTATATGTCCCAGTGTTTAAAAGATTTATTTTATTTTACTATGGAAGTTTTGCTAATTCCAGAGATCTGATTATTTGCCTTACTTCCACATCTGTTTTCCTTACTCCTAAACACGTGCAGTAGTAGAAGTGCCTCATTCTATGGAAACTGTGTATTCCCAATGGCAACAGTTTAGGTATATATTTCACCTGCCAACTTAGGGTGGGAAGGAAAAGGAAAGTTTTCCATTCATTTCAGTGGACTTGGACCATGTTTTTAATTCTGTATCTATATCCTTTCAATGTTATATGTAAATGGAATTAGTCTATTCAGTTGTTTAGGTTCACTTGGGTTCTCAGTGGGATTAATTCAGGCAATTCTTCCATGTGCCAGAGCAATCAAAAGCCAAATTAGGCCTTAGGGGTCATCTATTTACCTAAGAATTTTTAAGAGGGTGAGGACCGCTTTTCAAAGGTGTTTTATAAGCAGGATTTATAACTGCTGAACAGCACTTAGATGATTTTACTATAAACAGCCTTCAGATCTAAAGATAAAAAACACTACATGAGAGTGAAGCAGTGTTATTGTAGCAGACTGTTTCCATGAAGCCAAGTAGTGTTTTGATTCTTAATTGCCATTCTGAAAAAATGGAGCTTTTCCTACTCCTGATATATCCTTTTGCCAAGCCAGTGAGCAAAACTCACTTTAACTCTATGCTCTATATCCTTCTGTTCCTTTTTTTTTTTTTTTTTAAACTGAGATGTTATTTATCTTTGGCTTAAAATTCTTAATTTTCCTTTACTGCACATACTTGGTATGTGCAAACAGTCTGCAGTGCAAAGTTGTATTTTTTCACTAATGTGTATTCTTACAGTACAAGATCAGTCTCCAAGAGAATAAAAATATTCTTTAGAGGAAAAAAGTTGTTTGAATTGATACCTTGGTGACATGTACATTATATCTTGTTTTCAAATTTTACTCTCTTAGAATGGAGCACTCTAACTTCTAAATGGATTTTTTTTATATATAGAATATAATTGGGCCATGTTCCTCTGTATATGTTTGTTTTAGAAAGAAATAGACTGGATACACATGACAGCACTTATAGAGTCAGTGGCTGTTGTATAGTTTACTTCAGAGTGCCACAATTAATCATGCAGAACTGAAAAATTAACCTATCAAGTGCATGATAATGATGAACTCTTTTCAGAGCTGGACAGGGAAGAAAAATGCTGTTAGCACGTAGCTTTATTGCAAGGCTTTCCAGGTGCTGTGGATAAAATAGGTCATAAATGCCACAGTTTAATACTCATCTCCTATTCAAGTTATCAGGAAACTTTAAGGGTTTTCTTCAGGCAAAGTCTTTGAGCTGGAACTTGAAAAACAGTTGATATTGATGGAGTTTTTAGTGGGAGAAGGCAGTCCCATAGAAAACCAGCTCAGATGGGAGCTGCTGCTCCTGTGGGGACCCTTAAATAGAGTAGCCCTGGAGATGCTGCCTGCCAGACAAGCAAAATAGCTCCTGTTAGCCAGCCTGGGCTATTTTGTGTCCATGGGTGGTTAGGGGCCTGGACTCACAGCCTCTTTTATGTTCAGGAGTCACCTGATTATAAAATAATACCTCAGAAACTTTTTTTTTCCTTCTGATTTGGCAGCTTCTTTCCATCTGTGTTACCTGTAAATGGAGTAACTGGCATCTCTTTCTACTTTTCTACCAGAAAGCCCGTTGGTGTTCAGTGGAGCTCAGCTCACCAGCTGCCTGTGGAACCTGGAGCAGGTTTGTCACCCCAAAACCTCACCTCTGCTCACTTTCAGCCAGCTTTAACAGCATCACCCAAACTCTGCCTTCTGAGATTTGCCTGGAGTATTGTACAAAGACTCCTGTGATGACGAGCAAGTGTGTTTCCTAAATGCTTATGCCCTTCTGGACCAGACATTTCAAGCTGACAAAGCTGCCTGCACTTGCACAGAGATGCCTAAATTCATATAGCCCAGTTTTGAAGTTTTTTTCCCCAAATGGCAGGCATCTTCTCAAGTAGTTTACCTGCAGTAAAACAAGCCCCTTCAATGCTGTGGGTCTAAATCCAGCAAGCTGCTCTGCAGCCACACTGAGGGCTTGCTGTGATGACATTAGATTCTCTATTGAAACACTGAAAAGCTGAGGTTCAGACATCTGTTATTGCTAAATAAATATTATTAATGAATAAATAGTTCCTCAAAGACTTTGTCAGTGCTTATGCTTCGTACTTTTATCAATCTTCTGTATATTTGTTTTTTGTTCTTTCCTCCTGTAAAAAGGAAATAGCTTCCTTCCCTGAACTGTGGGTAAGAGAAGAGCTCAGAGGAATCCCATTAATAAACTTGCACCCTGCATTGAACAGACAAGAACCTCTCTGTGGCCCACAGTTTTATCAAGAGGATTTTTAGTTTGTATTCCACAGTACTATCCAGTGAATAAACATGACTGTTCCCCACTTCCCATCTCTCACAGCTCGCTGTAGGTGACCAGTCAGCCTGTTGGTGCCAGATTAATGACAGAAAACAGATTTTTATTGTTGAAGTCAGATGTGAATGATGGGACTCTCTGCTAATTCCCATGAAAGCTAACTAATCTGCCAATTGAAATACTGCATTTACAATCTAGGCTGTCACTGTGGACACTTTTTTTTTTTTAGGGGACCAAAATAAACCACACAGAAAATCTTTTTTATTGATGGGGTGTGGGGGTGTTGGGGGGGCGGTGGAAAGGGCAATTTAATCTATTTTCCTAATTCTATACCACTGAGGCCACTTTTCTTTTATCCCAGTGGAAATGTGTGAACTCTGGATCAGCCTTTCTTCTCATGGTCATGCATCAGTTTCTGCTTTCTCCTTGCCATTCCCAGCAAGAGAAAATTTAAACCATAGAGAGGGTTGTTTTGTTTGGGTTTTGTTTGGGTGTGTGAGAGATTGCAAAACTTACTCAAAAGTTGGACTCAGAGTTGAAATTAGTGTTACCTTCTTGGCAAAACATGTTACAGGTTAAACTGTTAAAATTATTTTTTTTAAATGACCAAAATATTAACTTCACTGAGCTATTATTTATGTTGGTATTATTTTATTGCTTATCTGTGACAAAATTAAAGGTATATGCAAATATACCTTTAGGAACATTCAATGAATGTTTGAAAGAAAATACTGGTTCACTACTAATGCAATTCAGACTAAAGGGAAATAGTATTTTTATTTATCCTTTTTTTTGTTGGTTTATCAATACTATCCCTGTCTTTGAAGGTTTTGGTTTAATTTAAAGCAAAGCAAAATAATTCTTACTGTCTCCAACAGGTATCAGAGAGGATCCCAGGGAAACTAGGATTGATTTTTTGGGGGTTTCTTTTTCAAAGCAAAAATCTTGTATAACCTCTAAAGCAAAAAAAAAAAAAAAAAAAATTACAAGCAGGGGGGTTTATTTCTCTTTCACAGGAACAGTTCCAGCCAGTAAACTGTAACAGATTCAAGTTTTAAGCAAGCCCATCCTTTCTGCTTCTGCTCATGTGTGGAGAAATAGGTACTGCGTTTGAAGGAGCAGCTTTGGTATGTATGTGCCCACATATGTCTATTAGCAGCAGACTTTCCAGGCATGCCTTTTGCAGACAGCTTTGGACCACAAGACACTTCTGGTGAAGAGGCAGAAAAAATTAGGTTGTGTGGAATTCTGTTTTGTGAGGAAAAAAGAAAAGAAAACATTAAGGATGTTAATGACTGGCTCATGACATATCAAATATTCCATCATCTTGCAGTGAGAAACAGGACCTTTGGGCAGTGGCCTGGCATAGCTAAAATTACAATTTGGATTAGAAGGGCAGGATGGAGGAGTTGGACAGTAGGTCCTCAGGAGTGACCTTGAGACTACACCTGGCCTGAGAGATACTCCAACCAACTCATTGTTATTTTGTTCTCCAAGTCTTCGTGGCTGGGGGAGGATGAAAAATGTAAGCTGTTTAATCTGTCCAGTACTGATTTCTCGATATTCTCCCACCCTGGGGACTGGAGAAATCTCTGTCTTACAAAGATATTATCTGGGATGAGTCCAGCAGGTTTTGTATCCTGACCAGCTCCAGCCTCCTATGTCTTATGTGATGACATCTTGCACCCTTGTTTTAAAGGCAACAGGCAACAAATCAAACAGAAGCAAATAGCTTTGACTCTTGGAGGTGGCAGCAGTGCTGGAGGTAGCAAGCTGCCTGCTTTACCCATACCAGAAAACCGAGTTTAATCTTCCCAAACAGTTGTTCCCTGCCATCCTGCCATGCAGACCTCCACTTCCACTGCCCATGTTGGGGCGGTAGGGTATGATTTTGGAGGAGAGCAGCTCTGCGGCCCGGCTTTCCAGTTGGGGCCTGTCCAGTTGTCTTCTGTGAGCACATCCATCACCAGCACAGGAAGGTGAAGAAGTCAAATGGGGACCACCAAGGAAGCAAAGGTGGGCAGCAGGGTAAGGGGTGGCTGCTTGCAGTGGGAATTTAGACAGGGTGAGCACTGGGTGCAGAGCAGGCACAGGTATCCGTGGCTCCCAAGCAGGATGAAGGTCATGTTCAAAAGTCTTGGGGGCTATGGAAGTCACTAGCAGAGTACAAAGGCTTCTTCTACCAAGGCAAATCAGTTCATTGGGTTTATATATGCAATAAATATATATTTTCTATGTAATTAACTCAAAGTATATTATTAATACATTTTAATTACTCTGTTATTAATGGCTGAAGCTTTTGTAGAACAGTTACGTACTTAATCTACAGATAATTAGCTTATAGAGATATACATATATAGATAATTAAGATATTAATTATTTAAAGCATGAACTATAATTTAGGAAGCTGTTAATTGTCGTGTAACTTTGTAAGCTAACATTTTAACTGCCAATGACATTAATTTATATTTCTCAGCACTTCACTGCATATTTTCTATTAAAATAGCTACAGGGGAATTAGTTCATAAACAAATGCAAGACAAGGATCCTTTTATCAGAAGGTTACAACTTGCTGATTCAAACTCAACTCAGTAGTGACTAAAATGTGTTGCTACAGTACAATGCTGGCAGAAGAACAAACGGATCCCATGAATAAATTCAGGCTGATAATTAGAAGACATTTCTAACCATCTGGAATAGCAAGCAGCCTACAGAAGGTTGTGGAACAGCCTTCAGAAGAATAGCAGAATGAGGTGGTTGAATTTTTTTTTTTTAAGATGAATCTTGATAAACTTCTGCATGGGATTGTTTGGAATGATTGTCTGAAACAACAGGGGACTGAAATAAAACAGTTCAGGCTGCTGCATTCAGCACTTTGTGGGAGGGAATGCAGTGTCAATCCATAAGGACAAACATGTGTGTTCTGGAATGAGGATGAATGAAGAGGCAAAGAGCTGGATGGCCATGGATCACGTCTCACTGAAGAGAAGTGAGCTGTGGCCCACCACAGGCCCGCTCTACCGCAAGTCACAAGGAATCTCTGCTGGCATCAGTGAAGACACAAAGCTACTCTTAGATGAGAATTGATTTCTAAAAGTCAATTTAGAGATGATCCTGTGAGACTGTTCACTCCCAGATACAAATGACAACTGGATTAAGAAAGGAAATAGAGTCTGTTGTCAATTTTGCAAACAATGCAAGAAGGGCTGCTCTTCCCAAGGTTGTGGCACCTAGCACTTTTTCCCAAAGTCAATACTTTAGGGTCAATGAAAGTTGTCCAAGGTAGACTCAATATAGAAGTGTTGCTGACAGGTCAGTGACACCTCACTGCTGTCTTCTATCCCAAAGCAGTCTCCAATTCAAAAACTCAAAAAGTCAGGTGGTAACTGGTGAGATACCAGGGGGCTGTACTGATTTTAGTGAAGATGAGATGACTGGCATTTGCTGGTGGTCTGTCCTAAAAAGGACACTCATTGCTGATTAGTTTTACTGCATGACTCCTTCATCAAAATTAATTAAAAAAAATGACACACCAATTCATTGAGACTCAATCAGCAACTGCTGACCATTGCCCTCAATATCCAACTTCTGGCTCAGGGAGGCTTAGCCTGCTCACTAGCAACATTTAGAGAACAGGTGGGCACAAAGATGCTTAACATTCCTGTGCCATTTCTTACACTTTTATTTAAACAATTGCTCCTGCTAGTTATCAGAACTGGGGCTCTGACATGGATAGACTACAAGCCTCACTCACTGTCAAGCTCATTCCTGCTCTCCACATACTTCTCTCCCTCTGACCCTTTATCTTCTGAGAGAAATATATGTGAAGAGTTTTCAAAAATCAAGGTGTCTGTTTACTTTTTCACAACCATAATTTGTATTACCCAATTACATTAATGAATATTGGTGTTTATTCATCTTCCCAAGTGACATTCACATGACACCGCTCTTGGTAAAAGAACTCAAACAGAGCAATCCATTAATCTCTCTCTAGGATTCATTTATTGCATGGAATATCTTGAGTTGTTAGGAGGTTTTAGTGTGAACTTTTCTTCTGGTAAGTTTGCCATGTAAAATGTCAACATTACCATATTGTAAAGTTAAGCTTTTTATTTACCTAACAAGCTTGGTAGGGTTTTCTCCTGGTTTCTAGAAATATTTCCCTTAATATATGTTGCTTTTCTAACTAAAGGGAAATATTTTAAATAATCTGTTAATTTGAGTGGGATGCTTTTATGTTTAGAAAGTGTTTTATGTGAAAGGGAGCCACAGTGGGGGGCTGGGTGCTTTTCTTTACAGTCTGTATAAACTTGGAGGGGCAAAGCTTGAGAGAAGTCATTTGTTTTCTTTGGGCTAATGGCTTTCAGCTGGATGTCTGTCTGCTGAATAATGGCTGAGCTGCTACATCAGCCTGTCTCTTCCACTGCAAAACATGTGTTCAGTTAATGGCATCGACATATTGGAGGTTGGAATGAGCCTCCCCACTTGAGTTGTTCAAACACAATACATCCTACCAGAGCAAAATTAACTAAGGGGATGTGACAAAGGAGGAGGATTCAAGGGAGATGATGGTGTGTTCTGAATGTGCAGCATCAAAGGAACTTGGGGTTTGACATCACTTGTGACACCCATTATGTAATTATTCCCATTCCAAGTATTTATTTTCTAAAGGAAAAAAATTGTTTTTCAGATTTTGAGTCCTATGGTTTTGATCTTTAGTATGTCCTTGTGCTACTGGATGATGGGGAGAAAAATAATAAACAGTAGAAAGCTTTGAGTACTCTCCCTCAAATTGGTGAGAGCAAAATCTGAAAAGTACTTAAGCAGCATGTAAAATTTTCAGGTCCCTCTCTCATTTAGTCATGGGATTAAGTTATCTAAGTCACAGAGACACTTCTGGAAGATATTCTGGTGTTTCTACAGCAGGGATCAGCGTCCAGACACACAAATGCAAAGTAAGTATCTAGGCCATACCACGAGGTAGGTATACTGGTTTGTGAAATTGCTCTTTTATTTATTTCTTTTTGTGATCACCGTTGGGAAAATGCATTGTTAGCAACTAACAAGGAATCAAATAGCCTGGAACAATGCAAGGACAGGTTTGAGTGGTTATTGATTGGATTTGGTTGTGTCTTTTGACGGTGATTTTGCAAGATAAAGTCCTCTGCCTGCTTCCCTGTGCAGTGCCCTTCATTGCTGGGAACCTGCACGATGGAGGCTGAGTGGACTGTGAAGCCTGAAGCTGGTTGTTGTGGGTGTGATAGATTTCCATTTAGTCAAGCTAGCTTTCACAAGGCCACCTTTGTTTTGCACTCAAAGGCTTCTATCCACATCTGCCAGCCTCCCAGGTGGGCAGAGGTAATCCAGACAATGTGTGCAACAACACTGAGCGTGCAAAATGTCCCGTGTGCAAGTTCATGGTCTGCCCAGACTTGCATTCCAGAAATGACAAAAGCCATCCTTCTTGTGGGTGCAGACCCTTTCGATTCCCTGACAGTAATAATTCCACCCCTAACTCTTTGGAAATGCATTAGCATTAACTGTAATTTTTGCCTTTAGACAGGCTCTGCAGTACAGCATGACAGTTCCTACCCTGTAATTGTAGGATCCTCATTAATCAAAAAGAATATTATGACATTGTGAGCTCACAAGAAAGACAATTCATGACTGACACAATAAAGGCCTAAATTATACTGCATTGATGATTAGAGGTACAAAATTACTTTTTTTTTTTTTTTCTCTTGTGAAAATAGGATTTAGCAGCTGTAAGAAAAAAACTCCGTATAATGAATGTAGGGAGTGCTCAGAGGGAAGCAACACCAGCTCTATCTAGAAGAGACCTTTATTTCCAAAGGAAATTAAAATTTCAAAGCTGTTTTGGTAGTGGGTTTTTCTTACTGATAAACCTGAATTTAAATCAGGATCTTGAGGGAAAAAAATGTGTGAGAAGCACATTGCTCTGGCACTGTGTCTGGTGGTTTACTGCTGTTACCCTTTAAAATTAGAGAAACATATATGGTTTTGGCCAGCTTCCAAAATGTGTTTTGACATATATGAAATGATTAATACTCAAACAAATCTCATAAAGTGAAGGCAACTATATATTTTTTTTATCTTTGTTCCTAAGGAGCCAGAGATTTTGAACGATAAATGAAGGAGAGAGGAAAGAAAACGTTAAAGCCAAGTTTGTTCCACTGAAGGTAAGTGAGCAAACCCACAGAGTCCCTAGAGCAAACCTGAAAGCTGATTCTGTAAGTGAAGCAAATCCAGTGGGAACTCCAGAGAAGACCCAATATCCCTCAAAGACAGAAGACTGAAGGGATGCTGAGTAGGTGGTCTGCTCCCTGAGGAGGACCTTGTCCCTGTTGTGTGTGATTGACCCCATGCATTCTGAAGTGCTGTGATTAGCAGGGGAATTAATCAAAATGATTTTTTTCTACAGGGTTTCCTTCCTCTAGAGCTGAATGACTGCAGCACTTGCAATCCAATTAACCAATAACTTCAGCATTTAAGATTTTGGGAGTGTTCCCAGAAGTGCCCCCTGTGTTGGGCTCTTCACAAGCACAGGAATTAAATTGCTTCTTCCAGACCTTCTTGTCTATCCATAGGTATTTATTTACTTTGGTTTTTAAGTATAGCCCTGACTGCTAAGATAGTTAAATTTCTTCTGAGTGCATTAGAAATTGCTCCCCTCTCTTTTCTGGAAAAAAGGATACTTGAGGAAATGAGGGCAAAAATGTTCCTTCTGAACATTATCCATGTTTCTTCTCCAGGTAAAGCATTTTGTATGCTGCCTCCACGTCCCCATCTCGTTTGCTTGAGATTGTGATGTGTACAAAGGTCAAACTTAACAATTAAGGGTAATTAATGAGGAAAGCAGTAATTTTTGCTTGAAAATATTTCTTGAAATAAAGGACATTCCTTCCTTTTCTTTCGTTGCTATTGTTATATAAATGATTTAAAACAAGTGTTTAAACAGTTTCTTTCAGGACTGACCCCATGGCAATTCGTTAAATCCTTATTTTCTTCATCTTTTATGCCATGACCTATATTTTATGTGCACACTCTGGCATTACCTAGGAAGTAATCTGACAGGATAACTAAAGTTATACTTTTCCTTTGAATTCAGGAAGGCCAGACTGAGATTCAGGGATTAATTCACAAAGGCATTTGTCTTCTGGTCACAGAGTGATCAAGTAGGAGCTACTGAAGTGCCATAGCAAGTTGGGTGTATCCACAAGAGGAATTGCTTGTTTTGCCCTGACTGTGATTTTTGAGGTTAGTCTCCCAGTTGCCCACCTTGCTGAGGCTGGGTTTGCATGGAGGAGCTGCCTCAGAGAGCCAGGACAGAACCTTTGCATGAGCTTCCCCCAGAAGCTGAGCTTCAATGTGTTTTCAGTACACAAGGCCAGACTGGAGTTCACCTGGTGTAAAATTCCCCTGAAATTCATGTAGTACATACATCAGGTCTTCAGCATCTGAGGTTTTGGGGTTGTTATGGGATGTGCTAGTTGTTACAGATACTGCTTTGGCTGCTCCTTTCCAGCTGAAACCCAGTGGTGCTTCGCAGGATCTCAAATCCTGCCACACCTCATCATTAAGAAAACATCCTCAATATATGAGTAATTTTAATACATAACTGGCATTTATTTATATCTGAGATTCTTGTAGCTGTGTTTTTGCCATTGTCACTACTGGACCATGGGGACTGATCCTAAGTCTCGACCATTTCTTTAGCTCAAGCATCAGTTTTGGGAGGGCTCCAGAAGTGCATTTGGGCTGTGGGACTTCCATGCTTGTTGCAATGATCACATGCAGATGGTATGAAAGCACAAAGATCCAGATGGTTCCCACAGTATAAAGACAAAAGTATGTGGAGAACTCCTTCTGATAGATTAAAAAAGAAAAAAAAAAAAAAAAAAAAAGAAAATGTTTCTCCTAAAATCTTATTCTGTGAGTTCTTCTACATAGAAGGAACTGTCACACACCATTGCACTGACCTGAGGTCAGAGGAACAAAAGACAAATATGATGGTCCTGGTAGTCTGTTTCAACTTGAAAATCCTCATAGCAAAGGCCATTTATTCAAATCTTTTGTGAAAAGTGGGATTTATTGAAGTACCATAGAAGCAGTGAAATCTAATCTGAAGACACCTGTAAAACCAAGCCTGATGTAAAGCTTCATAGAAAGCATTGTCTACAATACATAAGTTTATTAGTTTAAAAAATGCTTAAACTGAAATATGCATAGAGATTTAAAGAATTAAATCTCAAAAATTAAAAATTATTTTTGTTATTTGAATCAATTCATTTTTACTATTCCCCAACTCTTCAGACTTGCATAATGTCACTAAAATCACACAGATGAAGACTTAGTAATGATTGATGCAGTTGTGTTGTTGCTTTCTTTTATCTGTTAGTGGAAATTGGTCTTCCCTGATCTTTTTAACTGGATTGTATGCTGCCTAATGAGCAGTATTACTGATGTCAGAGAGAGATTCACCAAAGCACTGAAACCACAGGTAGGGTGTAGGAGTCCAAACACGAATGATCCCTGTTGGGTGGTCATGGCTGCAGCTGTACAGATGTCTTTTTTTTTAAAGGGATTATGCTCCTTTCTAGTGTCATTTCAGTAATATGATTATTTATTTTTATCCAAAAACTGTGATGTATAACAAGAATTTATTAAAGTGTATTGTGTATTAATAAACAAGCTAACAATCATATGCTTAAAATAATATTAGCTACAACACAACAGCAATATAAAGTACTATTAATGAACAACTAGATAGACAGCCCAGATGATGTTTTCATCATGAGCTGAACAAGGTTTCTTCTAGGTCTTATCAGTGATGAAGTGAAGTTAATTAAAATCTTTTTAGACTTAGTGGTTGCAGGGAAGAAATGACTTCCATTACACACTGCCGAATGAAATCCATTTAATCTGTTTTAACTCCTGCCTGCTCAACAGTTTGGATGGGTTTAAAATTTCAATCTACATACACAGTGCATGTACTGTTCTTGGCTTCATTAAATGTATCTGCTTTTCAATAGACTCTGTCTACCTTGCCCAAAATTTAAAATTGGTTTTATGAAACTCACTGCCCTAGTAGATATGCATCTGACACGAAAGGGCATAATTTACCAACAATTTACAATGATGTAAGTGTAGAAATACTAATGGAGGTAATTACTTGCCAATGGCCCTTATTAAAGCCTTAGCATATCAGTCTCCATAATCAGTCTCCCTGTATGAGGACAGCATCTGGCTCTTCAAAATCTCTTCCCAAGAAAGGCACTGAGTTAGGAGCCCAGGTTTGTACAGACTCACATTTTTATTTTGAGTGTATACTTTTTTTGAAACTCCACTTGGAAAAGTTTTTTGCTCCCTGATAATTAGATGTTCAGGTTTATATGGATCTCCAGATCTTTTCATTTAACTGTGATATATTAGATACCCCAGCTTATTCTTACTTTTATCTTTCTGTCCCAATTCTTCCTAGTTCCCAGTCACAGCAGACTCAAGTCTAATTCTGCTTTATGACATGCCTCCCAATTACAGTTAATCCTATTTAAAGCTCCAGGTATTTTAAAACATATTCTTTGGCAAGGACTCTAAAATGTAGAAAGTCCTATGAGGACTTTGTGAAGCTATTGCAGAGATTTTTACTTTACTCATTGGTATATCATTTAAAAAAGGACCTTATCGAGTAGCTTTCTGAATAATTCCATTAAAAGAGGAAGTTAAATTTTAACACATATTGAAATATTTTTCTCCTTTTCTCTTTCTTTTTCCTTTTTTTTTAAGCCCTATGAAGTCCAATATCTGGCAACAGCAACTGGATAGATGGGTCAAGCTTGACTTGCCTGTTCACCAGACTAAAGCAATGCAGAAATATTCAAACTGCTGCTTTCAGCACAAAGATAAGTTCCTATATTTTCATAACTCAGCAGTCATGCTGAGTGAGTTTGCAAATCCAGATTCCTCCATTGTGTGTTTTATCTAGCCCCAGCATTGCTAAGGACAAGTAAATTATCAATTCTGTGAAGGGGGGAGAGGCAGAATCAGCAGTGAATTTAACACAAAGCATTTGCAATATGGATCTCGTTTTCAGAGACCTGCCTTGGAAGCACTGGGTGACAATCACAGCCTTTTAGCCACATAATTACTGCTCCAGAAGTGTCATTATCCCATTAACAATTTCTATTGTGCTTCTATTGTAAATATATATTTTTTTGCTGTGATAAATGTATTTTATGAAATTTCATAATGGAGATGGCACTTCATCGTGCAATAAAAGATTTGCTAATATCAAGTCTCACTGAAATAGCTAATTGAATTCCATTACCATATTATATTAGCAGCATTTGGGAATTTAAATAAGCAACCCTTGTCCATACAAGAGTAGCTGTTATTCAGAATTAGTGTGGTGTCAAATGAAATGCCCATGTAAGTGGTTGAGCATAAATAATTTTAGCATCTTCCCTTTGCCTGTTTCCCTTTCCCTGATGTGACCTGGCTAGTGGCAGAAAAGAATGGTTTTAAGACATCTGTCCTTCCACTGCAGTTGGGAAAAGGCCTAAGGTAGAAGTGGGTTTTCCATGTTTTCAATTTAGTTTGTACTTTTAGCTTGCTGATCAGAAAGCACATCACGTTTATTGATGTAGTTTAAATCTCATCTAAAAGATGAGATTTAAAGTAAACTGCCCCTAAATAGCAATTTTTTTTCATTCCATATTTCAAGTGTAAAGTGTTTTAAGTACTTAAATCCATTTTGGAATGAAGATATGTAGAAAAAATCTTGGCTAATGACATCCAAGCTTGGTGATGGTGATAAAAATACAGTCATTTTTTGAAGTTTGGAAACTCATAAAATTGCCACATCTAGTTTACCCTGCACTCCCCAGAGCATTCAGCTGTTTAGCACAAATCTAATTTCCCACCAAACAGCTCAAGGCAGTTAGTGCTGAGTTTGGTTCCAAAGAATTAAACACACTGTTATAAATTGTGATAGTCTGTGTGACTCTGTAGATAAACCCATTTTCCAATATATGTGTACCAAGCATGAGAAAATAAGAGGCTGCTGTTGTACAAGGGGCTGATTACAATGGAAATAAAGGTGAAATTAAAGGAACATTTACTTCAAGGCTAATTAATAGCTATTAATAAGAAAGAAAGAACTTGTAAAACCCAGTGAGTGAATGATAAATTGAAAGAGTTAATAGGTAAAGAATATTCAATGTCCTAACCCTTATGAGGTATAAATCTGACCACAGATATGCAGTGGTCTACCTCTGAGTCTGAATTTCTCATGTCACAGTGATGTGAGGCAAGATGGAATTTTTTGGACATCCAATTTGCCACTATCTAAAGTCAGGAAGGGGCTGTTGGTAGTTGTGACTTCAGAGAATTAATCCAGACCAAAAAAGAGCAGATAAGCTGAAAAACTCTGTTCTGCAGTTCTACTCTATATGCAGCATAAAAAAAGTATCACAGACTCTTGGATCTGCCTCAAATCACACAGGGTGTATGGGCACAGAGATAAGAATTTCAATTTTCTAAATTCAGAGCCCAGGAGACCAGCATGGCAATGACATGAAAATTGAAATTGAAGTTTTGTCTCCAAAATGCATAGTCTGTGACCGAGGGGGGGAGGGGGNTGCTATTACATAACAAGTTACTGTATGTATTACATAGTACACGAGTAATTGTGGCCTTTACACTGACATAGAATTTTTTTCATACATATTTTCAAAGCTACATGTTATAAGGAAAACTTTTTAAAAAAATCAGAAACTTAAAAAAAAATAATATCTGCAAATTAGAAATGTCTTTGAGAGGTTGAGGGGCATTTCACCAGTGATTTTGGCAAGGATAAAAATCAGGCTTTTACTGATACTGCTATGAAAGTGTTGTTTTACATTTCTAGGGAGAATAAGCAGGGAGATTTTGTCTGTGTGACCCAGGGATTTCCAAAAGTCAAATGACTGCTCACTGCCAGAATGCCCTTTTAAAAGGTTACTTACAGGGAAGCTGCTTTTTTTTTTGTTTCCCCTCCTGTCCCTCAGTTAGGGACACATCTGATGAGCTCTGCTGGAGGAAGCTGTCTCAAGACATTCTCCAACATACCTGCTGCCTTTGAATGACAGATTGATATCTCTAGATTTGCTGAAGTTGTATTTTCCTTCCCCAAAGGGAATGTGTATTTCCCAGCAATAGGTTCCAGATTAAGAGTATACTGCCGGTGCGAAGGAGGAGAATTCATCCCTAACCTCAAGAGATTTGAAGATTGCCTTACAGAGTGATGGTATGTACCTCCACTGCTGTTATTTATGTCACACTGGTCCCTTGATGTCAGAGCTGCACTGTGCTAGACATGGGAGGAGACCATCTCCCTGCGATGCTCCGAAGTCCGGAAGGACAGAGCAGGAGGGAGGATGTCCCTAGAGTGATGCTGCCTGCTAGTGATGGAGCTGACAACTGACCCTTGCTCTGTAAACCTTCAGCTGCTCCCCCTGCAGTGGAGCTCTGGAGCCTCTTTCAGCCCTTGGAGGTTTAGGCAGTGTGTCCTGTGTTAGAGGGCAAAATCACTGGTGTGCTGGGAGGCAACTAGAGACTGAAAGCCCGTCAGAGTCCCACTGTTTAGATGCATAAGCGGGACAAGTGTGTGCTGGATGCTTTGCAAAAAGGGGTTTTTCAAATCCTGTGGATCAGGCTAAATTCTTCAAATGCATTCTTGTTATTTAATTGTTTTTCACCAGAGCTGCTTCCTGCTTTGCACTTCTCTCCCTCAGTTAACCTGCAATACCTTGTGCAACTTCGTAGTGCTTATCAGTATTAAAGACAGGGAATACAGAGCTCTGGTTTGCAGTACACCTTTCAGGTTTCTAATGAATCCAGCGAGTTTCAGCTTGATGCAGCTGAATTCCTAGCACTTGCAAGAGTAAGCAGCACTGTTAACATGTCATCCTTGCTGCTTCTCCAGTGTCAAACTCCTTACAGGTATGTATATACATATATATGTATATATTAGTCATGTGCCAGACAGAGACGTCACACAGATAACTCTGGAGCATTTTAAATGTAAGTTAGGTCTTCAAGACTGTGTTTCAAATTGTCCAGGAGTTTTCAGTGGCAATGCTCTGGATTTTGCATCAGAAAGGATGTGCCATGGACAAGTGTGTAAGAGAAAATCAAGATTTTAATGGATTCAGACAGCATAATGCTTGTAATTATTTTCTTGTTCCTTAATGTTTCTCTCTTCACTTCTAGAAGTTTTTCTGATACACATATACTTCATAGCTGGGAGCCTCTGTGTTGTACTGGAACATATGCTGTCAAATGTCAAAGAAAATACACATAAATTCAATTTTAAAGCTAAGCCAGGATGTCATCTGAAGTATTTACTGTATAGATTGTCACTGTTGGTGTGTTTATACTTCTCAATCTTGCCCTTTAGTAGGAACAAAGAAACTGGGGGAAGGCTGAGTTTTGCTCTTTGCTGGTGTATTGTCTGTGAAGATAGAGGAGTTGTGAACCTTGCACTAAAAAAACACCCAGTTTTATTTCTTGGTGATGCATTTCCTAAGTTATTTTTGAGAATGATTATGTTGAAATGTCAAAGTCTAATCCATTTTTCTACAGCAGGAATAAAAAAAATAGTGTCAAATACTCTGCTTTATGGTCAGAACTGAATGGCCCAAATTCTGCTTGTATCCTTGAACTTGATGGTTGGACCTGATGATCTTAGTGGTCCTTTCCAACCTTAAAGACTCTATGATAACTTCTGGCTTTTTCCAGGTGGGTGCTTCTGGCATTTCAAAACAGCACCATAACTTAAGTGGCATTTAGTCAGCCTTAACATTTCTGCAATTACATTCAAAAGAGGAGCAGGTTCTCTGAATGCTGTGCACCTTCTGTCAGCCCTCAGAGTGTGAAGTTTTTAAAAACTCAGCTCCTGGTTTCTCACTGTCTTGCCTGTACAATCAAGGTTTGGGAGACAGGGTGTGATTTTTGTAATTATTGGGGTTTTTTTCCCCCAGAAGGTGTGTGGAATGGCAGCAAGACCCAGAAGCTGTAGTGGGCATACTGGCCATGCACCAGGGCTTCATACTGGTCATGCTGGGTGCTTGAGGGTAAATCACATTCGGTTCCTGGATGGAAGGCCTTGGCTTTAGACATCTGGTACCTGACTGATGGTAGCCATGTTTCCACAAAGAACTGTGAGTGAAAAGAAGGGACAGAGGACAATTCTTTCATTTGTGATCTTGTGGACAAAAGAAAACAAAGTAAAAGGAAGTATAAAGTTTCAAAATCTGGAGTCAATAGTTTCACAGCGTTGCAGTTAGAAGACAAACTTTGTCTCTTTCTGGAATGCAGAGGCCTGCTGAAATGTGACTCTGTGGTGGAAAGTGAGGAGAGGGAGCAGAGGGTGTTTCAGGGGACTGGTGTTCACCGAATACACAGAGTGCTCTGTGGAAAATGGAACAATCAGGTTAGCACACCATCAGCCCTTTGACCTTTCCATTCAGAAGATCAGACATGACAGAACAACGATAATAATAAAGGCTTTTGCAAACTCCTGAACTGCTAACTTTTATGAGCCACACTTAGGCCTAAGTAGTTGAAATCCACCTCTGGGACCCTTGCTTTATTCCACTTGACTAAGCACGCTTTGTGCTTGCCTCCAAACCATTCTTTTTTAAAGGAGATATTACACAGTTCTGCCTCATCATATACTGTGTATGTCTCTACAGTAGGTAATGTTGACAGACCACAGCTCTGGTAAGGTCTTGCAACAGCCCCCCTCCTGTACTGGCTCCCTTTCCCTAGCAGGTGTATTCATCACTTCCACTACTCTGACATTTCCAGCTCTGCTTCCCAGGACCGGCTCGTTTCTCTTCTCTCAGTAGATTAGTTTGCATTCTTCAGGATTAAAACAGTTTAGAAAGCAACAGGGAGTTGGCAGGAAGAGCCTGAGTTGTTTAGAAATGTCAAAAAGTGTCAACCCAGCAGCCATGTGGGGGACAGTAACGCTCTTCAACCAGTCTGTGCCAGAAATAGCATCCCTAAGAAAGGGCCGGGGTGCGCCTTGGAGATGGCAATAAAACTTTCTTCTGTCCAAAGCTGAGAGGGGAGAGAGAGATTTTCTCACTCCTTGAGGCATCCAAGGCCTAATAAATCAGGCAGCAGAGCTTACAATATAGCAAATAGCCAAAATAGCTCCACAGGGGTATCTAGAGGGGAGGACAGATGCAGCAGGATAAGATGGCTCTTAGCTGTGCGTTTCTTTCCTTTCTTTTGGTTTATTCTCCTCACTGTTCCACTTTTCTGCTTTCCTCTGCTGTTCTTTTCTTTCCTCCCTGTAGAAAGCACATGAGACTGGGTCTCAATGTTATAAACTATAACACATCCCTCCTGTGGCAAAGATTCACAGCAGTGCTATTGCCTGGCGTGGCACAGCAAATAGCAGCAGTTTCTTGACAGGCCTCAGAGGTAATCTCTTTGCACTTAGGCTTCTGGTATAAATTCTTTGTGGAGGTGAATTAAATCCCCTGCCTCTCCCGTGTGATATTTGTGATGGCTGTGGCTTTTTTATAGGTGATAAACTACTTGGAATAGCTTGTGGTTCAACATGAGTATAGCTCGGTGGGAAAGGGAGGAAAGGGAAGAAAACCAGTGAAGGAGCTGGGAAGGTCCCTAGCAAACCGAATGGGTGTCTGGTTTTCTTTTCTCACTGGGGCTTAACCAGATCCTTTGCTTTGCCAGACCTGATTTGTCACAACTGGGTTGGAAACAGTTTCTGTCTGGCAGCCTTGTCCTTCTACCAGCTGTTCTCTTCCTCCTTCACCCAGTCCAGCACCCCACTAGTTCACCCACTGCCTAGTACAGTCCCAATTACAGGAGAGGGTGATGCAACCATCATAGAATCATAGAATCATAGAATGATTAGGGTTAGAAGCGACTCCCAGAGGTCATCCAGTCCAACCCCCCTGCAAGAAGCAGGGACACCCCCAACTAGATCAGGTTGCTCAGGGCCTCATCCAACCTGGCCTTGAACGTCTCCAGGGATGGGGCATCCACCACCTCCCTGGGCAACCTGTTCCAGTGCTCCACCATGTTTTGTTTATATTTAGTATGTAGTTTGGGGTCACCTATTCCAGCAATCTGGCAGAAGAGCTGCCTCTATTTTATGTTCTGAAGGCTGCTTTAATAAACAAACAAACAAACAAAGAAATAGATAAATCACAACTCAGTCCATGTTTTAGAGGTTGTTTAATTCTCCTCTGGATCAGTGCCTTCTGTACTCAGCATATAGTTTTTAGCCTAAGAAAGGTTTGGAAATAGTTCTCTTCAAATGTTTATCATCTAGTTTCTTGTCCAGGCAGGGGTGTGATTTTTTTCACTTGTGTTGGATAGAACAGAGGCTATTGCTTGGCTGGTTGATTTAGGGGAGTTTGAATATTACACTATGGATTTTTATTACATTTTTCCAGAGGAAGTGTCTGATAACTGTCAGTGAAAATGTCACGACTTGCAGACACTTTCCTTGGCTAGAAGGTAGTCAGTCAAATATGGTACTCACACACATTTTTCCACATCATTGCAACACTGCCTAAGATCCTCAACTTAGAAAATGCACTCCCAGTTCCTGCAAAGATCAACATAGCTGTTTAATCTTGACATCACCTTAAAGTGTACTGGGCTAAGGTCATGAAGCTAAATCTTTGTAAGCTGTTTCAGGATCAGAGTGCAAGAATGAATCCATGTATTTTTTAAAAAGTCTTTGACGGTGTAGGAACGTTCTTAATCCCAGAACCTAGATGAGCCTGAGAAAAAAGGAATGAAACAGAGAAAGAATATTTTCTCAGAAGACTGATTCTCCCTGTGCAAACCAAATTACATACCTCTCTAAAACAGTCTTTTCTGCATAGGTCAGACCTAGGAGCAAGTCCATGAGGAATCCCTAAAACAAGAGCAGAAGAAAGACTGCTAAATTGCTTGACTTTGATACAGGTTACAGAAAGTCCTGAAGGAATTGGTATTTTAAATCTCAAAGGTGATGACCATGGCTGCTAATAACTAAGAAAGTACTTCAAGTGCTTTCTTTTTCCATCAAGTCCCAGATACTTTAGCAAACTAGATTTTATAGTATCATCTCTAGGTCTTTCAACATATCTAGGAAAATAGGCCTAAAGTCTGCATTGCAAGATAACCGTGTGTCCAGGGCTCCCTGTGGGGGAACTGCTTTGATGTGCTGGGGGTTGAAGCAGAACTCCTGAGCAAGCACTTCAGATTCCCAGGCCTCTTACTTTCCTCTGGAGCTTTAATTGAATAGCTTGAGAACTAGACACCTTCCTAACTTAAAACACTGTGCTAGCCTTCATTCCTTCCCTTTCCCTCACGTGTATATTTGTACTTCTTTGTAAGCTCTCCTGTCTACCCCTGAAGTGTGATGTGACTCCAGGAGGCAGTCTGGGGGAGATGGGGCAGAAGCAGGTGGTGTAGGTGGGGTAACTTTGCAAGATTACAGCCTCCACGGAGCCCCTCCAAAGTGGTGCCTCTGCCCTGGGATGCTCTGTTCCTTCGATGCTGGGATAAGAGCTGTGAGTTGCAAGGACCTTGGGCAAACAGAGGTGGTAGTTCTGTGCACATAATTGTCTCAGGTTCTGCCTAGGACGATCCAAATCCCTAGGAGCTGGCTCTAGGTGGGAGAGAGCTGTCCTGTGGGTGGAAAGACTCCTTCTCAAGAGAGAAGCTGCGTTTCATCGCTCCCTCTGTCAGACCGCAGACTGCCCCCAGGGGTTGGGGTCTCCTGCGGTGGCTCGTATGCAGAGCACAGATTAGGGTCCTGTTCACAGTTTGATCCTAGTCTAGCTGGACCAGTGGCTTCAGAGACAGCCTCGTGTGTCTATACTGTGTGTTTTATTTGAAGTTATAGTGTTCAGGTGTTAGAAGGTTCTGATTATTAGAAAGTTTCTCGGTGGGGCACGGTGCTCCGTGCCATACCTGCAAAAAGCAAGGACAAAATTCACCCCTTTCCCCCAGCCAACCCAGGCATGAAAACACACAAGGGNGCATGAAAACACGCAAGGGCACCTCGTTAACCCATTCCTTCATTTCGGGGCAGGCAGCCAGGACCTCCCCTTCCCAAGCTGGAAGCTTCCCAAGCTGGCTCTTGCCTCCCCCTGGAAGGGGACCTGTCCCTCCCCGCACGCCTCCGGCTCCCCCGGGAGGGGAGCACCCCTTTGGGAGNAGCCCAATGAAATCCTTCTGCTGTACGTGGCTCGAACAGAAAAGCTGTGATATGCTGAAGTCTGCACAGCTTTATCATTGGTAATTATATATGTATGTCTATATGCATGTGGCCATGTGTGAATGGATGAATATACATATATATGTGTGTGTCTGTGTGTGAGTGGATGTTTACACCCAGGTTTTCCTAATAATTAGGAAGCAGAATGCTAATAGCCAAGGCTGGCTGGCCTGGAGTCACAGAAAAAGGGAGAGGATGAGGAGGGACAGGCTGCAGGTTTGCCCCTTTAGCGCTTGCAGGCTGCCCAGTGTCCACCCCCAGGGGTGGCCCTCGGGGTCCTTTGTCACAGAGCTTCTGCACTGCTCCCACACAGGTCTTGGCCAACCAGTCAGCCAGGAACAGGCCACATTGCCTGCTCCACTGGAGACACTGTGTTAGAAGACAACTGCCTGTTTGGAAGATGCTATGATTTGGTGATGAATTTCTTTCTCAGAACCCCCCAGCCAGTTTCCTGGACCAGGTCACAGCCTGCCACAGCTGCAGCCATTTTCTGCTGTTGTAGGATCACTCAGATAGTTAACAAATACCATGCCATATATTTAATTGAGCCAAGGATTAAACTTCACATCAGTGTAAGAGAATGTCACTTTTCCTGCCAGCTGCTGGTCCTCATCCTCGCTGTGGCCAGTCACACATGGTGAGGGTGATGGCCTGAAGCTTCTACAGCAGGCTGGCATAGAGGTTCCTGCATTAGGAGAAACAGAGAGGTTTAAAAGAATAATGTTCTTGGGTTTGCATGGTGGTGGTACTCACCCTTGTGGGGCAGTGCAAGGGAGGTTCCAGCATGGCAGGAAGGAAAGCCAGAAACAGAATTTTTTCTTAAAGAGTCATTTGGACTCTCCTAAGACAATATAGATAAAAAAATAGAACTTGAACAGGGACAGTAAAAAGTAACTTCAGCTGTCAAGGTTACATGTAACCTTCTGCTCATGTATGCCTGTTAAGTCTGATGTTTGGATGAGAGTTACCAAGGTTTTCCAGAAAGCTGCACCTAAAATTTGACAACAGATACTTTGAGTGACCATAGTTGTTACCTATGTGTTATGAAGGCTGTTGGAAGCTAAGAAGGGGAGGTCTAGTGCTGGGCAGTGAATCAGGGCTATTTCCTAGCTGTAACTTATCCCCAAGCTGTCCAAGGCTGTCTGCTAGTCCTACAGCAAGAGAGAATCATGAGAGAAACACAGAAAGGCACTAACCTGCTTTCAACATGCAGCACCCATATGGGTAGAAACATAAGAAGACATCATGGAGGCTTTGTAGAGCTGTATGACCTCTTTGAAAACAAAGCTCCTCTGGGAACTCAAGCTCAGAGGGGTCACCCTTGTCTGGGTGAGGCTGCTGATGCTGTGCTGAGGGTCCAGGCTCCCTTGGTGGCTGTGCCTGAACTGACCTGCCTGCTCAGCAGCAGCCTTGAGCAGCTACACCAGGCACTTGTGTGTCAGCAATGCCCCTTCAGGCTCATTGCTGATGGGTTTGAATGAGGCTGCAACGAAACCTTTGGGGCAAAAAGACCAGACTATTCCTGGTAGTCTGGTCTTTTGCCCCAAAGGTAATTAATTTGGTATTTAATTGATTAATCTGGTATTTAATTTGATACCTGCAGGAGTGAAAGTATACTTTTATTTGGCCAGTACAGGTATAGAGTAGCAGAAAGCCCCTTGTTGTAATATAAGGGTATTTTCTATATGACTTTGTTATGAGAGTGAGTTCTTGCATGCACCACTAATCTCCAAGACCTCCCTTAGACTGTTCACCTGAACATCACTGGTGGACTCAGAAGACTGGATGCATGGTGGTCACTGCTGTCAGTGCTTGTTTAGAGGTCTGAGCTAAAGAACTGTATTCATTCTTCTTTTTTTTTATGTTTTAGAAATAAAATATACTTTAAATATGACTCTCAGCCCATGGGCTCTGACTCTAACCAGCTAAACTTGTGCTTGCATTTCTATGTCCTTCTGTTCTAGCTGAGGTGAAGAAAGTTGAGTTGCTGGAAACATTGGTTTTCATTTTCTAAGATCAATTCCAAATATTTAGCACAGCTTATGAGTTGTTTCATCATCTGTGTTAACTCATGGTTTAAAAATCCTGTCATAGTGGTATGGCTTTAAAATTTCTTATTGACGGTGGTTTCTATAATAACTGATATATTTTCAGATTCTTTGACAGTGATAATGAATGTGTGTGATTCTTTGGTGGGAGGAGGTTGTACAAGTGTGGTTTTTTTAAAGCATGTTAGTTGGATAAATATGTATTTAAGGTCAGGAAAAATTCCAGTCTCTAATATGGTGTGGCAGCAGGTCAGGATTGTTGTTCATGATCAAAGTAAAATGTCTCTATCCAGGATAGTAATTAGTGTCAGAATTATGCTGATAATTATGTAATATTTTATCATGACTTCATGATTCAATGTCTACCTGATGTCCCAGCAACTACCAACAGATGCAGCTGTACCATACAATGTTCTCTCATAGGAAGCAGAGCCTGGAAAAGTCAGTGAATAGATTTGCTCATAAATCTGAATAAAAAAGTATAGATTACTTAATCTTGGCCATCTTCTTCCTCACTCAGAAGTAGCTCTTAGTTAGCCAGTATTGTCCTAAGTGTTTGCAGAAGTTTGTGGGTTATCTGCTGTCCTTTACTTAATCCCCAAGACATTTTACCAGCTGAGATTGTGTTGCATGTCGTGCTTACACAAAGCAGCCCACGGGGTATGAGACTTGAGTGGTTACTCTCACAATTTCCCATGGTAAAGGAGCTGGGACACATGTGTTGATAGGCACTGGAAAAAGCAGAGAAGTCTCTCCTGGCAACTTGTGAGGATGATATGGAAGTGGCAAGGATCCCTGGAAACTTTCCCAAAACTTCTTGTTTATAGAATATGACAACAAGGGGATTCCTACAGTTCTGGACTCTGTCTCTGTCACTTGCCCTTTGCCAGAAGGTGCTTGTTAGTGTCTCACTGGAATGACTCTTTCCATGACTTGGCCCTTGATGCTTTTACTGTTCAAAAAAACTTCAGCAGGTTGGTGGGAAACACATCCCAGCTGCTAAGGTACTCCTAATTTGTCTTGGTTTCTGGGCAGCAAAGGGATTTTTCTGTTACAATTTTTTTTGGGGGGGAGGGTGTAGTGGTGGTGGTGGTGGTAGTGTTCTGGTGGAAAAAAAAAGTGCCTTGTGCTCACAGCATTCCTTCATCTCTTCCTCAAAACCTGAAATAGTGTTTAAAAGAACAAAAGGAAGTGCATCAAGTGCATCAAAGGAGTAAACCCTGGATTAAAAGTTTGGAAACACAGCTATAAGAGAATGCTACTAAGAGCAGGATAATGATTCAGCAAGTGCCTGATGTGATTCCCCTGTTGCTGCTGACTCTGAGAGCACTCCTCCAGAGCATCCTCCAGCTGCAGGAGCCAAATGGACACCACCACACTGATGGTCTTTCAGGGCTGCCTGTCAGACCATGCCTCTGAGGCATGGACCTACTCTAGGGTTTTGAGGACATCTCTGCTCCAAATATGCTGTCTCATATGTATGATACCAACTTGAAAGCTGGAAGTCCCCTAGAATGAGGTTGCTTAGCCTTGAGAGCTTGCTAGAGAGGCATTTTCTTCAAGATGGCCTGTGTTCTCCTTTCTCTGTGTCCCTTAGCACCATGAAAGGTGTCACTGAGTATATGTCAAATATGGGTTAGTTTTACTTTCTTGCATTCTTCAGGATTGGGATAAAAGGTGACTACAGAAAACATGATGCTCCTCTGAATGTATATATACTTGTATTAAGTATCTAGCTTGTGAAGTGGAGGGAGATCTTTGCCTCTCTGTGCTCCTGAAGGACAGTGCTTTGCCCTGGTCTCTGCCTGGGGTTGCCAGAAGTGTTGCTAACCACAGGGAAGGGGTTCAGTGGGGCACAGCCTTGGACCAAGACCTGCTAATCTAACAAGTAAGGGGACATGGAAATGGGGCTTGGAGGTGGAGGCAGCTTGCAGGAAGCTATAGGCAATTTATGAAAAAAAACCAAACAGAAGGACCCCAAAGACCTAGGGCACAGTCATAGTTAGGAAATAAAACCAAACACACAAAACTGAGCATTGAAAAGGTTTGTTTAGGAAGGACTGATTGTCAGAGAACAAGGTCATGAGGTGTGAATAAAAGGATGCCTACACCAAACTGGTCCAAGATGTAAGGTTAAATAGTCCTTTTGATACTCTCCAGGTCATGGAACAAAGAAGAAGAATGTGGATCTTGTAATAGGTAGTTGTCTTGGTTGTAAATCTATAATAAAACAAGGGAATTTCCATCACACGAGAAGGACCAGATGGATGTGAATGCAACCTAGTAAAATTATTCAGCATCTAACTGTCAACAGAGATTGTTAACTACCTATCAGGAAAGGACTGCAGCTGGACAGAAAGGATTGTCCAAAATATTGTCAGACTCTGTTGGGATAACCTTTTTTATATGAAAAAGGAACAAAGGAATTAAGGAGAGGTCTACCAGGTTTGATACTGACATGAAAGTCTCTCAGTGAATGTGGAAGAGAAAGGCAGCAATTAGGAAAGGATGGTTAAAGAAAATCTATTGCAACAAAGCAGACTTCAATAAGTTGAGGAGTTTGATTTATGTTAGATCTTGTGAAAACCCTTTAAGAGTGGAGATGGTTAAGTGAAGAGGTAGAGAGCCAGGGAGGAGTGTGGAGTGTCCATTGCTGGGAGATTTGAATGGGTAAGAAAGCTCGGTTAGGAGGCTGGTGATCCTGCACTGAAGCAGGGGATGCCCACTTGTGTGGTCCTTTCTATGCCTGTTCTTGATGATCTGATGATAAGATGATGGTTATTGAGTTTAGCATGTAAGTCACATCCCTGCTTATGCCTAATTGCCTACAATAATGTTCTGTACTCCTGTGAATGTAGCTAACTGCTTTCTAAAGCACTTTGAAATATCAGCTTACATGAAAAATGCCATTAGCATGCAAGTTGCTCCCTCACAATAAGCACCATTAGAAAAGGTAGTAAAGTTGCCAACATTTTGTCTGATATCCCCCAACTGTGGGGCTTTTTCCCTCATTGTACTCACCAACTGGTTCTTTTTTCAGACTGTGTTTGATGAAGAGATGAATCACTATTCAAACATATATCTAAGAAGGGGATAAACCCCTACTGAAGCAGTTGGAAAATGCACAGCACATTAAAAGAACACCATAAAAAGTGGCCCAGAATAGTATGGAAATGCCTGACAGGTGTGAGTCTGCCCATACAGAAGGACACTTTTAATGCATTATTTATAGATATTGCTTTACCACCACAAGCCATTGAGATCAAGGTCACCTAGTGGACCTCTGGGCAATGGGTCAAGACTTGAGAGGCAATATTGATAACAGCAGCTGACAGTTTCTTGGACACAGCTGGTATTTTTCTAAGCAGCAGCATTTTCTGACTTGTAGAGAAGAATGGAAATATGTTTGCTGTGAAACTGCTTGTGCCTGTCTTGGTTACAACCCATTAATTGTGATCACTCATAGGTTTGGTGTAACTGCTCTCTCTCTCCTCCCCTCATCTTCCTGTAACTCAGCCAAGTAAATACATCTGATGAATATAACAATTCTAGGTGTTGAGGTTTGTTTTTTTTTTTTCCTTCTAGCTTAGATTTGAGTTCCTCAGGACATGGTTTTCATCTCTCCCCATTCACTGCCTGCCATATTTTCTAATATTTTGAAGTCCCAAAGCTGAACACTTTTAGTGTGCTGGGATCAACAATAATAAAAGGTAAGCTGTGACTGAGGAAAACATAAATAGTCCTTGCAACTCCCAGCACAATGATCTCTCTGCCTGGTTTTAAAGGTTTCCACTCCCTTTATAACTTGTTGTTCCTATTGATGGTCATGACTTGTGCAGTTTTATTTTGTTTCAATGCCTTTTTTTTTTCTGTTGTTGTTGTTCTTTTGTGGTTTTTCAGTTTGTTTTTGTGTAGTGGTTTTTTGGGTTTTGTTGTTTGGGTTTTTTTTGTGTGTATGGTGGTGTTTTGTTTGGGGTATTTTTCTCAATACTGTTTAACATAATTTACTCTCAGGGGAAGATGGAAGGAAAAGCTATTTTGATCTCTTTAGCCAAATTACATTTGTATTAAGCAATCCAAGTGCCATCAAATAAAATGGGCTGTGAGACTTTTTTTCCCCAAAATGCTTTTGCCTGACAAGGCCTCCTGACCATGTAGAAGCTTTTCCTCAAGCTTCTTGCTTGGAGATTCTAAACTTCTTCCAGAGGAACTCCCGTTCCTGTAAGGCTCAGTTCCTATTGCCTGCCTACTACATTGGCTTGCAGTCTAAACCAGTTAGTGAACTGCTGATGGCCTGATCAACATTTCATAGAATCATAGAATCATAGAAGGATTAGAGCTGGAAGTGACTCCCAGAGGTCATCTAGTCCAACCCCCCTGCAAGAAGCAGGGACACCCCCAACTAGATCAGGTTGCTCAGGGCCTCATCCAACCTGCCCTTGAACGTCTCCAGGGATCCAGGGGCATCCACCACCTCCCTGGGCAACCTGTTCCAGTGCTCCACCACTCTCACAGGAAAGAACTTTTTTTTGAAAAAAAAACCAAACAAAAACTTGAGTAAATTCCTTTTTAGTTGCTGTTCTTTTTGTGTACTTCCCTTACCATTACATTTTCAGTGGTATTAAAGTAACCATGTTCATATGTTCATCTCACTGGATGATGCACCTTCCTTTCCAGAACATTCCATCAGCTTTTATTAACATAATAATAATAATTATTATTTTCATTGAGAAAATAAGCAGCAAAACCAGATGACCTGTTTTTAAGAAGTGAACAATGTACATAGTGTTGAGTTTCTTCTGAGTGACCAGAATAAACTAGATAAAATTCTAATTTTAAGAAGGAAAAAAAAAAAAAACCAAACTTGAAAATAAATTACCTCTTACAATCCCCATATTTCTTTAAGAGACTTTGGAAGTACTTCATTCAAAGTAAGTAATAATCCCTAAGAGTAACCACAGTGAGGTGAAAATTGATGGATTCTCTCTGTACTTGCCTTAATCACTGGGAAAAAAACCCTACAAGATTATACATAGAAAGCTGAAATCTGGGCACTGCATCTGCCAAAGCTACTGAGTTTCCATTAGCTGCCAGACATTGTGGCATATTTTGCTCTTAGTAATAGTGGTGTAAATGATTCTTATTGAAATTGAAGCGGTTATACTGAAATTAATCTGTCATAATCTACTGCAGACTTCCTCTCCTTCCTTTTCTGAAGCAATTTGGTTCATAGAATGTATATGTAATAATTAATTTAAACTAACATGAAATAGCCCATTTATCCTTGAAAGGATTAGGGATTAGAAGACTTCTAGTCCAATTTTCAGGATAATTTCTGTTTATATGTCAAAACCACTTGCAAAAATAAGCTAGGGCAGCAGAAAAATAAAGAAACTCCTTCAACTGGACTTTTAAGAGTTGTTTTGTTAAAGTTTGGCACACAAGGTTTTTTTAATTCTTTAATATTGAATTATTTCCCTGTATTAGTTAAAAATAAATACATCTTTGGTACTCTGTGATGGAGGATGTAGATCCAACAGTGCAAAATGCCATGTTTGTAGTCTGAAGGCTCTGGTGTGTGTTGTGCTACTCATCAATAAGCGATTTTGTATTGCTGTGGATAAGATCAATGTTTGTCATTTGTAAACTGTGGCTTCTAGACCAATATTTACATCAATTTCAGTGGTTAGGAGCTACATGCATGTCTACAGAAGAGAGTGGGCTCTCTGTTTGCTGGGGCAGTGGGGGTCTGAGATTGCCTGGCAGGAGCGAAGCAACAAAGTCACCGTGCTGTCTGCAGAGCTGAGCTCGCCTGGGGGCAGTTTGCCCACATTTACACCTGCAAACCTGACCAGGAGATGTGAGCCGCTCACATCTGGGATTCGAGGATCCAGCTGTGGGTAACTAGGAGTTAATTGCAGGTCCTCATGTGCTAAGGAATAAAATGCCAAACCCAGAAATAGCTTAACCAAACATATTTTAAGTGGCAGGTGAGAGGTAATGATGGTAACAGCTACATCATCTTGCAGCACATCATCCTGGCACTGACTCTGTGTACAGTCTGGGAGCAAAACTCTTGTCTTCCCACTCAGACCTGTGTCAGAGTATTGCATCATCTGACATCAAGGATGGTTCCTGCATTATTTCTTCCCTATATTATACAGGAATTGTCTGCAAAATGTATGGCAGCTACTCAAATATTTATCTTCCTGTATTTTTCACATGGTTCCCATCCTACAGTTTTAAGGATTGAAAGCTTGCTGGCAAAGGAAAGGTGAACCTTTTAAGATGCTTATTTACAACACCAAACAGGAACACATCACTTTGCTTATTGGATAAATAAGCCTTCCTTGATTTAATTCTGGCTTTCAATTCTGCTCTGTGATTTGTCTGAATTTTTCAGTGTAATGTGGAAAACCCAGTGATCAGTTAGGGTTTTAGAGGACATTTGCTGATTGATATTCACAAGTGGAAGTATCAAATGTTCCTACACTGTTTGCAAGGTGATGCTCTCTTCTTCGTGGTCCTGCCAACCATGAGCATGCCAAGTATCTCTGCTAACCACTACAAGGGAATAACATTCAGGATAATTTTCAGCTTGCTTTGCTTTAATTGATTTTATACAGTTTGCTGGGTATAATTACTTTTTCATAATCAAGTATTTTTAAAACAAAATCATATACAAAAATGAATCCAAGTTGTCTACTAAAACGTGAAATCAGAATGAATATACCCTAGATGAAAGACTTACTTTCCAAACTGTCTGGAGCTGTGTTCAAATCTCTCACTGTGGGGAAGAAGAGGTAAGTTTGAATCCCTTTTCTGCCTTTCTGTTCCCAGCTGGGAACTGTGTTGGTCCATGGCCTGAGCTCTCAGAGGTTTATGCCACACTACCTACAGCTCCTAGGAGGTTGATGTCCTGGAGAAGGGTGTAGTATCAGCAAAGTGTGGTCTCTCTCTGGCTACCTCTCCTTCCTCTTGGCTATGTCTCTAATAGTAGAGGCTAAAAGAAAGATGTTTACATTGCTGGGAGCCATGCATGTGCAAGGCTGGTGTTCTGGGATGTGAGGTTAACCCTTTGAAAAACAGGTAGACACACTAACTGCTCACACAGAGCGTTGCTGGACCCCTGTGTTGCACGGGAGACCTTGGTGAGAATTCCTGATAGGAATTCTAGGCTTTGCAGAAGCCTGAAGTGAGGGTTATCAGAAAGAGTGGCATAGTGGCTGGTGGATGCTGAAGTGAGTCAGTGAAATGTACAGGCAGAGGGACTGCAGCTCCAGGAAGGCTGTGGAGTCGTTTCTATTTTTCCCCTTTTTTCAGCTCCAAATTCTACCATCCTTGTTTCACAGTGTTTCAAACACTCATGCTTCACCAACACACTTAAAAGAAGTGAAAATTACAGAAATTAGAAAGGGGAAAGGATGATAAGTCTAGACTGAGTGCTGAATCAGAAAACAGAGCTCAGGTTTTTTAGTCTGAATGTTGATGTTGCATTACTGGTCTACCTATAACAGAAGAATGTGATTCATTCCTATGCCAAGGCAGATTTATTCTTGCTGTCCTAAATGTTTTTTGTGTGCTTTGTCCTGCCTATATACAAATACCTTGAATAATGATATTTCCATCTATACCCTCCAGAGATTATTCAGTGGGCTAATACATTGTGTTGTTAATGCATTTTTCCCCCAAGAACTAATTCTGCAAGAAGTTTACTTCCTTTTTTCTCTTTTCTTTTTTTTTTTTTTTACATTGTATTTGTCTCAAAATCTTTTCCTGTCTTTGTGACTATTCTGGGATATTTTATCACATATACTTGCTATGTCAGGAAAGAGGTTGCTTTGAGAGTGGATTTCCTATAACTTGTAGTGACCTATATATATATCCTATAACTATATATTTCCTATGCTTGTAGTGACCAAGTAACTTATATAATGTTCTCTGTTCACTACTCATATTGTACCCACTCTGTTTTTAAAACTGTTGACATCTTTCCCACTAACCATGTTGCCCTTGCAGTTCTGATAACTCTTGGAGATCCACATGGAGATGTGCCAGGTGCAATGCCAAGGCAGGACAAGAGGAAGGTCTTGTTCCCTGCCATGCTGTGAGGCAGCAGACCACCAGTAGGAATGGCAAAGGGAATTTTTGCCAGAAAAAAGGAAAGGTAAGCAAAAGTAGCCACCCTTTTCACTTACTGAGTCTGTTCAGCACCACAAGTCTGTGTGCAGGGCTTTTGCCTTACTGCATTTTGAAGGTGTGACAGCTGGTGATGGCACTGCACTGACCATGAGCTGCTTCTCTCTGTGGCAAGTTGCTCACGAGTCTGGGTGGTGTGGATTTAAGCACTGAGCAGGCTGGCTGTAGATAAACACATACAGAAGACTTTAGATCAGCAAGCTCTTAGCAAAGATGAGTCCGTGGCACTGCTGAGGAATGGTCTCAACTGGTATGAGACTGACTGGCACGTGGTTTAACTCACTGTCTGTGTGTGTGTTGGGCTTGGGTTGAGGGGACTGTCCTTTGTGAGCAGGGGCAAGCACTGTGGTCAGAGTCATTCTTCCTGGTGGAGTTTCAGAAGAACAAAGCAGGGAGCAGGAGACACTCCTGGGTACATTTTACATCAACACTTTCAGGTAGAGAATAATGGGATCACTCCAGAGGCCAGAGACTGGACTCCAGCTAGAAACAGCCAGAGCCTTTTGCTTTGATTATTACATTAAGAGTTAAGTTTAAGTCAGGTAAAGAGTGGATGTTTGACATGACTGCCAGGGTGGCCATAAAGTCAGGACCACCGGGGAGACCTTATAGTGGTCTGAGNATGACCTCTGGGAGTCCCTTCCAACTCTAATCATTCTATGATTCTATGATCTGACAGTGCAAACAGTCAGTCCCTGTTGGGTAAGACAGAGGAAGGGAGCTCGTGAAGGGTGTCATGGATGGATTGCTGGGGTGGAAGCAGCTGCAGAGAGCAGTGTTGCAGCAGCACTCTGCAGCTGGGCCAGAGTGTGTTGTTCAAGGTTAGGCATTTTTCAAGGAGAGTGCAAGAGCTAGACATGGCATGAGGGGACTTTCAGCTCTGCAGCTGCATGGGAGGGCAAAAATACCCAGATGTCAGCACTGGGACTCAGACTATAATAATGACTGTGAGGGTGACCAGTCTGTCATCACAAGGGGCACCCCACTGCATGCTCCTCCCAGTTTCATTCATTTCCCTGCAGCCACACAGCCAGCAGGGCTGGGGAGCTGATCCACCTCGAACCTCACCCAGGAAAACCGAGTTACCCTTCTTGTGGCAGCTCAGGCTCAGGCTGTCCTTAAGTGAGAGAAACTGCCAAGTCAGACTGCTCTGCAGAGATGATACCCGAGCTGCAAGCCCCAGGGACAAGCAGAGTAATGGCATTGTCTACAGAGAGTGAGAGAGCAAGTGGGGGAGGAGGAATCGCAGCTCTGTTTTAACCAACCTGAGCTTCAGCTGACAGATAAACACCCGTGAGGAGATGTCAGAGAGACAGGCCCAGATTTTAGCCTGTAAAGGGGAAGACAAGTCTGGGACAGAGAGAGAGAGAGGTCTGTAGGTCACCAGGATAGACAGGGCAGATGGGTTTGGATTGGTGGATAAAATTACTTGCATTTTTTTCCTCGCTTTAACAGAATTCTTCCCAATATGTCAGTTGATATGTTTCTGTTAGAGAATTGCTTCACACTCAGCATATTGCAGCAGATTGATCTTCTTCAAGATCATGACATGATGTCCAGTATCTGGAGATCTAAACTGTGCTGGTCCTCTTCTGAGTTTGGGGTATTGTAAATATATGCTCTGTTTGCTCTTTTCCATGCTTCTACTCTGTGTTTCTGTATTTTGGATTATTTCTCTTCTAAGAGATTAGCTGATCTTTTTCCAGCATACATTTTTTTTAATTTCTCTAGGGGCTCTGAATTATTTCTCACTCTCCTTGTAGGGATGGAGGCAGTGCTGCCCTTTGTGCTAGTGAAATGAGGTTTGTATAACCTCATGCTATGCATACTTTACAGCACAACCCTTCTGAGATGACCACATAAGCTGAATGAACATAGAAGATAAGATGTTCCTCTTCAGCAGTAACAATCACCTGAGTATTTCATATTGTATAACTTGCTGTGTAGCCTGTCTGGCCTCTTCTAGTCTCTGTTTCATCCCCATATATACACTCTAAGTGTTCAGTTCCTACTTCCTTGGTAGTAAGAAATCTTATGGATTTTGTATAAAAGTTGTGAGGAGTCAATGACATGCTTAAAACCACGCTGTCAGTACTGTGCAGGGACTTGCATGGCTTGCAAGTCATCTGCAAGGCATTTACAAGACCTGACAGTTATATTATCAGGCATTACAGATTACTGCAAACATAGACTGCATAGCATATTATAAAATTGTTCTTTTTCATAAATGGCTCAGACATACCCTGAAAACATATTTGATAAAATTAGTGGCCTTTATCATCAAATAAAGGTAATTTTACTGGCTGTTGACAAGCTGTAGATATTTAAAAAAACATTGAAAATATATGACATCATTTGTGAATATACAATAAGCAATCCAGTAAAATATTAGTATAATACTGTGCATTTGAGAACATATTTTTCTAATAAATTTAAAAAATGTATTTATATTATGAAATTTCCAACATCCTTAAAAAAGTATTTATAATAAAAAGCATCTTGAAACTTGTAGATTGCTTTGATCATATTTGAATATGCTACAGACAAATAAAGTCCCGTGGAAATGGTGTATGGGTGTCCAAATGCTTCAGTAAAATATGAAAAAATTAGAAGTATATGGCATGCTAAGGGAAAATATTTAATAAAATATTCCCAAGGTGGTGGTCTTATTTTTAAAAAGAAAAAAGCTTTCAGTGGGGAAAACTAGTACATTTTACTCCACTAAAAGAAGGTAGTATTATTTTATGGAATAAAACAAATGGAAATTTTACAGAATAAAATAAACACTGGAATAAAAGAGCAAAAAGGAGGATTTTTTTTTTTCTAATACACTGGAAGAAAGGTTGAAAAGTTAATCAAGTGAAGGCCTACTTCCCAGACAAACAGAGGAGTAAAGAACACCAGGGGAGAGAATTATGAAAGCAAGAGAGAACTTTTTAATCTTAATTACAAAAAGTTTCCATTTTTATTAAGCCCCTTTTTGAGCCCAGACTATTTCACTAGCAGTAATTTTAAGTAGAATTGCAATGAATTTTTACCCACCTTTCCTGAATATTAAGTTAACCTTCTGGTTCTTAGTAATAGATAGAATTGAAAATTGGTAAATCAACTGTTTGTCTTGCTTTAGTGGTTTCTATTAAAGCTATTTATTAGTGTTTCCAGGAAGAAACTGGAGGTGGCCTGGGTTTGGTTTAATAGTTTCACGCAGAGTGATAAAAAAGGATGTAGCAGTCAGGCCAAGAGTGGTGGTTTGTGTGATGGAAGAGCTGTTTCCAACCATATGTAGGAACAAAGGGGCACAAGGACAGGCTGCAGAAACCTGGATAACCCCTGACCTGGCTGCTCCTATCTGTTCTTTGCAAAATTAGTTAAAATTCCTTCTGGCAAAATAGGAGCTAGCAAAGGGTGTTGCCTCAGGAGAGTCTTCATCATGGTGAAGATGAGTATGTGGGCAGGCTCTCTAGGGCAGTAGGACTCACTATTGGATGCAGGGAAGATCCTTTTGGGATTATGAGTGAGAGAGTGTGAGGTTTTTAAAGGAGGTACCAAAGGCAGGAGAAAGGAAGGGATCAAAAAGAAGGGATGTGGGAATAGCCTGGCCAGCCAGAAGGGAACAGATAGGGGCTGTTGGTGCTGTGTGTGCTCATGTGAGAGCTGAGTGTGTCTGCTGGTGTGTGGCCAGCCATGTGTGTGTTGTAGACAAGCATTTCCCTGTGAGCTTGTTGGGAATACACCCTCGGCCTCGCTGCTGGCTGGGTCTGGGGGCAAGCAGCAGTGGCAGCCTTGCCTTGATTGGCAAGGGTTTGGTAACCCCTGCAACCCTCAGCACCCTGAAGGAGTTGCCATGTGCATGTCATACAGTGTGCTCTGTCAAAGGGGCAAGGTTTATTTACTGTTGTTGCTGTGCATTCACTGACAGTCAGAAAGTCCCAGGATGCTGAGCTGAAGGAGCTGGGGGAGTTCTTATTATAAGAATTAAATTAGTATTATCCAGTATATTGTATTGATATATGTATATATAGGATTGATAAAGATTATCCTTATGGGGATTTTTGGCGTGGTTCTGGTCTAAGGGAGGGCTGCAGGGGTGGCTTCTGCAAGAAGCAGCTAGAAGCTTCCCCCAGGCTGACAGAGTAAATACCAGCTGGGCTCAAGGGCAGACCCACCACTGATAAGCTGAGCCCATCAGTGATGGTCACAGCACCTCTGTGATAACATGTCTAAGAGGAAAAATAATGCAATGAGCTGCTTTTTGCCACCAGAGGAAAGAGTGGGAAGATGTAAGAAACTTTGCAGACACCAAGGTCAGTGAAGAAGGCCAGGAGAAGGTGCTCCAGGAGAGAGGTGAAGCCCTGTGGGACTCACGTTGGTAAAGTTCATGGAGGACTGTCTTCTGTGGGCAGGACTCCATGCTGGAGCAGGGTAAGAGTATGAGGAATGCCCCCACTCCCTGCTGAGAAGAAAAACAACTCCTGAGGGACCCAAAGTCCCCATTCCCCATCACCCCCTGCCTCCCTGCCTCATGCCACCCTGGGTGGGATGAAATTATGAATAAAGTCTGCGAAGGGAGGGGTGGGGGGTGGTGTTTTAAGAGCTGTTTGTACTTCTCATTATCCGACTCTGGTTTCTCTGTGTGTGCAGTTTAGTGTAATATATTAGGTATTTTTCTTTCCTTTCTTCTGTGTTGAGTCTGTTTTGCCCATGACACTAATTGCAGAATGATCTCTCCCTGTCCTTATCTCACTCCAAAGCCTCTCAATATATATTTTCTCTCCTGTCCAGGTGAAAAGGTGAGTCATAGAATGACTTTGGTGGGCATCTGTCCTCCAGCTGGGGTCAAACCACCACAATTGTATACATTGTGTATTGTATGTATGTACTGTATATTGTACATATTCATACCCTTTGATATGTTGCACTATCACCTAACAGGATTTGGCCTCTCTCCCATTCTTTCTGGTGTGGTCTGGGAGTGAAGCACAGCAGTGGCAGCCAGCTGAGAGCCCTGCTGTTTAGAGATCTGAGGGTGAGTGCTGCCTCTGCAGAAAGAATCCTTTTCCTTTGAGCTCTTGACATACAAACAGTGCATGTTTGTAGGCAGACCAGACTGAGATGGAAAATCCTTCAGAACATCAATTTGTCATCTTCTGCAGGTGCAGGAGCATTGGGGTAGAGAGAGGCAACCTCTGCACTTTGGTATGTTCAGAGGTTCCCAGGATAAATCATGGTGGTGGGGTGCATGGCAGGCAGCATCCTGCCTGGGGCATTTTGAAGTGCCCCAGGACCACTCAGATCACTGGGTGTATGATATTTTTGGCCAGTGCAGCCAAATCTGAGGGAAAAGGCAAGATGAGCAGGAGGCTGGAGCATAATAGTTTGCTTGCCCACTGCTGACACTGTGTGCTTGCATGCAGCTCAGGTAACCTGGCCATGTATGTATTTTACAATCCAAATCATGCAGACTGAGTGCTACTATATTTGGAAGGACCCTCACTTCCTGCAGTGTCTCTCATCAAGAGTTAGAGAGAAGTAAATTCATACCACTCTGTGCACGTGAATGCAAATTTAATATGTGGGAAAGGATGATAATACCTTGGACCTGACCTTGGGAATTGCTTTCTTCGGTTTTGGTTTTGTTCTGCTTGTTTTTTTATTCTGTGTGGGCTCTGGGAGACAAAGGCAGCTCTCTGCTTTTAATTACTGCAAGTAGCTTGTAAGTAGCTGGAACAGCTTTTTATGCAACCTGATTTGAATATACTCCAGGCTGCAGATAGACACCTATTTTAAAGGCACAGCATGCTCATTGTGGCTTCCTGCCAATCAAACAGTTGTCACTTGCTAGACAGTCCTAAACAACTTCTGCTCCTTCCTCAATTTGCTGTCTGTCTGACTGATGGAAGCTGCAGGGCTTCTCTCCTTCCCCCTCCTTTTTCCTTTTCCCCTGAACCAGTGTCACCACATGGCAGGAGAATTGGGCCACTGCTGCCTAGAACAAGGAGCTGCTTGTCCTGCTGGCCCCAGGGCTTGGATAAGGACCCCTGAAACAGAGCAGAGCAGATTTTTTTTGTGTAATTCCCCAAGATTTCTCTGCTTCCCACAGCTCCTTGTGGGGGGTTATGGAGGTGAAGAGGGTTTGGTGGGTTTTATTTTGCTTTTTAAACTTTCGAAGCTCTCTCAAGACTGACAAAAAAAAAAAAAAGAAATCCAGATCTGTTTTTTCTTAACTCTGGGCAGCCAGATTATGTATAGACTCTGTGAGTATTGTGGTCTGGCCCTGTAACAATAACACTCAAGAGACCTAATCTGAAGCTAAGCTAACGTGATAAGTGCATGGAAATATTTATTCTTTCTGGTTTATCTCCATGGCACAGTCATGGTGAAGCCTGCTACTATATCAGACCAGCAGCAAAGCACCCAGTGTAGCTCAGCAGCCCTACAGAAGGCTCAGCTGAACTGCAGTATCTTCAGCTCCATTTCATCTCCTACCTCTTTTTTGATTCCTTGCTGGGCTGTAGGCTCCAAGCAATTTGAGAAAAAAGTCCTAGAAAAGTTCTTTCTGGGCTTCTGGAAATATTCTACTTTCTGGTTCCTGATTTTAAGATTTTGAGACTTTCAGTTCCTTTATGTTTTTATGTACAGTTTACAAATTCTTTTTAACCAGTGACTTTGTGTTAATTTGGTCAAAGTTTGGCTGCTGGTCACCTGGGGCAAAGGCACATCATAGTATCAGTCCTTTACTTCATGGTTCATGATTTTTGGTGGTTTCTAGAATTTTTCCACTTAAGATTTCAGGCAAGCTTTGCACAGCCAGCTTTGCTAAACATTTGACCCTCTGATGAAGAATAAAGGTATCTTAGCTTAGGAAAGTAGTGCAGAGAGTGCCTCCTCTGAAATATCACCAGCATTGGCTTAAACAAAACCTGGTGGGAAGAGTCCTGTGGCTGATGTGGGGTGATAGATGGTCACAGGCCCTCCAGAAGAGATAGGCAGGGCAGGAGCAGTGGAGGGGTGGCACTGTATGTAATGGAGGGGCTGGACTGCATGGAGCTGTCAGTTCACTACAACATCACTGAGAGTCTCTGGATTAAGGGACAAACAAATAATGGGCATGCTGTAGTGGGAGTCTACTATAGAGCCTTCATCTAGAAGAACAACATTGATGAGTTGTTCTTCAAGGAACTGGGAAACACCTCTAGATCCTCTGCTCTTGTCTTTATGGGGGAGCTCAACTTGCCAAACATTAACTGGCAACTCCACACAGCTAGCACAGCTAATGTCCAGGAGATTCCTAAAGCAACATGAGAAAGATAACCTCCCTGTTCAGGTATTGAGGGAGCTGATGAGGAACGGTGCCCTCCTAGATCTCTTGCTTGTAAACAGAGAAGGACTTGTAGGGGTAGTGGTAGGTGGTAGGTGGCTGTCTTGGCCATACTGGCCCTGAAGTAGAGGAATTTAAAATCTTTGGAGAGAGGAGGAAAACTGCCCCTATAACTTCAACACTAGATATGGGGAGAGCAGATTTTGATCTGCTCAGGGAAATAATTGGTAAGGTCCACTGGGAAATGGCTTTTGAAGGCATCGGGGTCCATCAATGCTGGTCACTTCTTTAAGTACCTAAAAGCACAGGAACAGGCAATTCCAAAATGTCAGAAATCAAGAAGGTGAGGCAGGAGGCCAGCTTGGCTGAACAGGGATGTTCTTCCACAGCTTAGGTGGAATAAGAAAGCATACGGCCAATGGAAGCCAGACCAGGCAACATGGGAGGATTACAGGGACCTTTTTTGCCTTTGTAGGGCAAAAATTCATCTGTCCAAAGCTCAATTAGAGCTGAGGCTGGCTGATACTGTGGCAGACAATAGAAAGGGGGTTTAAAACACATTAGCAACATGAGAAGGACCAGGGAGAACAATGGTCTGTTACTCAGTGAGAACAGTCACCTTACTGACAGGGACATAGACAAAGCAGAGACATTTTACACCTTCTTTGCCTCTGTCTCCAACACAGCTGATGGGCTCTGGGACTCCAGGTGCCTCAAGTTGGAGGACTGTGACTAAGGTAATAAACTCATAGTGAACCCTGAACTCATGGCCAATTTGCTGCTCTCTCAGGATTTACATAGTCCATGGGCCCCAATTGGATTCATCTCAGGGTACTCAGGGAATTGTCATTGCAAGACCTCTCTATATTCTTTTTCAACAGTCTTGGGAATCTGGAGAGGTCCCAGTTGACTGGAATCTGGCAGACAGTGTCCCAGTTTTCAAGAAGAATAAGGAGACAAGACAGTGGTAACTACAAGCTTGTCAATCTCACCTACAGTGTCTGGTAAAATTCTGGAGAAAATCATACTGGGAGTTATTGACAAACACCTGAAGGACAACTCAGTCATTGGTCACAGCCAACATGGGTTCAGAAGAGGAAGGTCCTGTCTGCCCAATCTGATTTCCTTTTATGACAAGGTCACCCAGCCAGCTGACAAAGGAAACCAGTTGATGCTATTTTTGTGGATTTCAGTAAGGCTTTTGATACTGTGTCTCACAGTATCTTGCTGGACATTTTGTCCAGCAAACAACTAGACAAAGCCATAATGTGTTGGGTGGACAATTGGCTGTTGGTTGAGCCCAGAGGATGATAGTGAATGGGGTGACATCTGACTGGTGGCCTGTCACTAGTGGGGTTCCCCAGGGCTCCATTTTAGGGCCAGTTCTTTTTAATATTTTTATAAGTACTTAGGAGTAGAAGGTGTCTTAAGTAAAATTGCAGATGTCACCAAATTTGGAGGACTTATGGAGTTCATTGAGGCTGGGGAAGCCTTGCAGAGAGACAGATTAAGAGAACTGGACAATCACCAGCAGCATGAAGTCTGACATGGGCAAGTGCTGGATTCTGTACTCTGCCTACGCCTCAGACCTGGGGATCAGATGCTGGAGGCAGGCTAGAATGAGAGGGATGNATTTTTATAAGTACTTAGGAGTAGAAGGTGTCTTAAGTAAAATTGCAGATGTCACCAAATTTGGAGGACTTATGGAGTTCACTGAGGTTCAGGAAGCCTTGCAAAGAGACCTGGACAGATTAAGAGAACTGGACAATCACCAGCAGCATGAAGTCTGACATGGGCAAGTGCTGGATTCAGCACTCTGCCTACGCCTCAGACCTGGGGATCAGATGCTGGAGGCAGGCTAGAATGAGAGGGATGTGAGGGTCTTGACTGACAGCAAGTTAAACATGAGCCAGCAGTGTGCCCAGGCAGCCAGGAGGGCCAACTGCATCCTGGGGTGCATCAAGCATGTCACTGCCAGCTGGTCCAGGGAGGTGATTGTCCTGCTCCTGTGGAGCCAGAAGTTGGACTTGATGATCCTTATGGGTCCCTTCCAGCTCAGGATATTCTGTGATTCTATGGTTCTTGTTGGTTCATTCTTGCCTTGCTTGGCTTAGGTGAGATCTAAAACTCATATTTGCTAATAAGAAGAAAAAGAAGGGAAAAGAAAGTTTTTCCTCTATGTCTTTTCTCTGTGCTGTACATTTTGTTTCTGACTGAGCCCTTTGGAAAAGTTCAAGCTCCTGAAGGAGACTGGTCATGGCAGTAAACGCTTTATCCCATTCCTTTTCTTGTTTACTGTTGCTGGTTTTAGTCATCACATCCATCTTTTTCTAGGACTTTATTTGAAGAATACAATGGGTTTTATTTAAATAATTATCTCCAGTGATAACTCACTGCCTGCCAACAATGCCTCCTCTGTGTCTATGGTGTCCCATGCATAGTATTCAAGTTCTTTATAGTCTTCTACATAGGATATTCTGTAGTTCTTCCTATATTTCCTATATAATATCAAATATATTCTTCAAAATGTCTATTTGTTTAGTTTTTTTCTTCTTCCTCCCCTATGTCCTGAACACTAAGATAGTGCACAATTAATCTTTTCAATTTTTCTACTAACAGTAGTTAGTATACCATAAAAATCTACTCTGTGTCTCTGATCTGCCCTCCTTTGAGGCCACCCCATGAGTGTAAATCTCCTTAATCTACTCTATGGCAGCACGTGTCTAAGTACAGAAATTTGCTCTGTGCTTGATGTTTATGCAGTTCAAACATGTTTAAACATTTATTTGTCTTTCCATCTTTGTCAAATGTTTGCCCTCAGCTTTTACAATTTTTTTCCTTGCAAGGCAAGTTTTCCAGGCCCTATGTCTTTGTGTTTGTTTTTGGCTTTTTCTCAAAAGTCACAATCTGTCAATACTAGAGCTAGTTGGGAATTTTCCAATGAAAATCTTCTTTGTTTTGGTTTGGTTTATTTTAATTGAAAAGTAATTTTTTTATAAAATTGGAGACAATTCTCTTGCAGAAGGTATTTGTTCTCCCTGCCCCTAGACATGTTTTAGGTCGGTATTATTAAAATAGTCACGTTTAAGTTTTCTGGAAACAAATGGAAGCTTCTTGCTTCTGCTTAACTGTCCACAATATTGAAAACTGTTCTTAAGTGGGTTTGTTAATGAATTCAGACATCACCTGGTAGCCTCTCATCTGTTTGAAACACTGATGAAAATCCTGACAGTAGAAATCAACAGAAGATCATGGGAGACATAAATTGACCAAGGCTTACTTCTGCAGGAAAAAAAACAAGACAACAAAAGCCATTTATTATGTATAGTGGCCAGTAAAGAAAAAAGTGACAATTATCAAACTAAGTTGAATATTGGTGGTGTTGTCTCCTTTTCCCAATGGCAGTGTTATGGAGTACTAATGATCCTGGCAGCTGTAGGTGTTCTCTGGTTTTGAACTCAGAAATGTTCTGAACAGCTTCTTCCTGCTTCAGGTCAGCAGTAGGTTCATTCATTAAGATTATTACTGATTTCCCAGAAAGATGTGCTTAATTAACATGGCTGCTACCAACACATTTTTAAGGCAGACTGCTAATGGGAGCTATTTATTCCATGCACAATTGAACACACTGCCAATACTGCCTATAATAATACAGAAATGTTGTTATGATTACTAAGAATGTGTGTTAAAAGACTGAAGACATTTTGTCACTTGGCATCCCTGAGGTTTAAAATATGTTGGCTAGGGTTTAGCATTTAAAAAGCCTGGAAAAAAAAAAACAACAAACCACCAAAACAAAAAAAACCAGACTAATTGTTACTCAAATATCTCACCACTCTATAACACATCATATTGTGAGCAGGGCAACTGGGTGATTGGTTGAGTTGGCTCTAGCACCTCTCTTCAGGCACTGTGTTCTCTATTTCTTGTTCTGCCTTTACTGGGTTCACTTATATTATATTTACAGCAGCACAGGATATGCTGGGACAATCCAGAGGAAAAAGAAAGCTGTGGAAATTCAAAGAGTTAGGATTAGCAAGAACAAATTGTCAATTATATTTTGATATGTTTCTTCAAAATCCCTTTGCATAAACAAGGCTTCTTGAGTGAGCCCATTATATCCTGGTATGTAGAAATGTATTTTGCCATTGCTCAGCCAACACTAATGTATTTATTATTCATCTGATACTAGAGCAGGCTTTAAGCTGTGTAATGCTTTCTTTACCATTTCATTGTTTATTTGTTTTAATGAAAACCCATGAGCCGGAGTCTGAATGGAGACCTGTTGTTTTACTCGTGCTTGGCAGGAAAGACTTCAAATGAAAATGTCTGGGGTTTTTTCCTAGGTGTTAAACTCCTATCTGGAAGTTATTTAAATAACAGTGTTATTTCTTCTCCTTTTCTGGATATTCACGTGCAAAGATGTTGTAGCATGTAGAACTTTGCAAAATGAACCTTTTTTAACATTTTATATCGTGGTGGTAACACAAAAGCAAGCACTGTGAAAATCCTAGCTCCTCGCTACTTCAGCTCTATCCAGAAAATAAATGTACCCCATCATCATTTGCATTTTTTAAGAATTACCAAATTTGAAATTAGTTAATTAATAGCTCTGAAAACAGTGCCTCTGAGATTGTCTTAAGAAAAGTACAGGTTGAATACTATGTCTGTGAATGATGTTGGATGCATGAGAGCTAATCTGACTCTTGGAAACTTAAACAGTATTGAGTTTAATTCGATTAAACTGAGTTGTAAATTGTGTTACAGGAAAGAATTGTGTTACTGTGATAAAGAATACCTGCTCAATAGCAACTTTCTTGTTATTGAGTTCTTGCTTCAGATTAACTTACTCAGCCACACCTAAATTTCCACTTTCAGTGAGGAATGTTAGAAAGCAAGAGGGTCTGGAAAATCTGACCTTAAAACAAAACCAAGGCAAGCAATGCCATAAAGTGAAAACACTATTTCTTTACAAGAAAATAGATAGAAACTAAAATAAATTATTTATGATATAAATCATACTCCAAAATATCAGAAGAACATTCTTGAGAAATGGAGGTTTAATCAATAGATCACAGTATAGCATGATGTGAAGGTGTGACACCATAAAAACCACGATTGTGGCTTTTAACAAAATCACCCATTTGGACAAGATATTTGGTGATGCTGCCTAATTCAGTCTTTCACACAATATGCCCTTCATCCAAAGGCAGGAGAACAGATCAGACCATGCAAACAATTCCTACTTAACAATGGGATGCTTGAATCGTCCTTTTGGCGTTGCTGGGTCAGGCATCAGCTCCCCCCAAGCCCAGCATGGGACCGTGCCCCCTCATCAGCAGCGTAGCAAAGGGAAAATCAGGCTCCTTTCCATCTGGGGATCTCACTGAAAAAAAAATATATGACCTTCATTTTCCATTTCTTGTGCAGTTTGACTGGCTGGGCTCACAGTTGGGCCTGAGTGGATTGTTTCTGTATGAAAGTATCCGAGTTTGGACTATATACAGCTATGAAGAGTTTAAAATAAAATATTGAGGGAAATCAGCGGGGGAGTGGAAAAATCATGCTGTATAAGGCAGGACATGTACACCCTCTGTGAAGTTAAGGCTAATGATAATAGGCTTGCAGGCTGGTAAAAACAATAGGGTTTATTTACAGTGTGTTAAGTTTCTGTTATTGTAATGCTGGAGCGTGTACAAGCGTGTAAGTGTGGTAAAGTGACATGAGCCAGGCCAGCCCTTGATAGGAGTGTGAATTCTGCCAAAATACTTTAGTATGACAACTGGAAAATGTAGAGGATGAGATTGAACTGAGGGAGAAATAAACAGTGGAGAAAGCAATACTGGAGCTGTGCTGGCCGTGTGCTCTGTAAAACAAAAGCAGCTTGTGTGGGAGCTCCCACATTAACGTTCCTGTTGGGTCGAATTCCACATAGTTCATTATTAAAAAAAACCCTCTCAAAGTTGGTCTTCTACTAAGGCAAGTGGTAGGTAATATTAATAATTAATAATGAAGCATGTTCAGGCTGACTAAGCAGTCTTAGGACAATGGTAACTACCTTTTCACTAGGAAATAAAATAGATCAGGGTTTTTTTTTCCCTGGCCCTGAGGGCAGAGCATGACTTGTGTTTAGAGAGGTAAACATATGCTCCTAAAATAGGCTGGATGCAGACTTCCACATGTCTTTTGGTCCACTCAGGCTTTTTGAGGACCAGCAGGACTGAGAAGCTTCTCCAGCTGTCCAGGACTGGGCTTCAGGTCCAAGGTAGTATACTTAATACCCTTTTCCAAAAGGATCAATGGATCTTTTCAGATACTGTTGTCATAGAATCACAGACTCGTTGGGGTTGGAAGAGATCTCAAAGCTCATCTAGCTCTAACCCCCTTGCCATGGACAGGGACACCCTCAAATAGACAAGGTTGCCCATCCAGCCTGGCCTTGGGCACTGTCAGAGAGGGGGCAGCCACAGCTTCTCTGGGCAGCCTGTGCCAGGGCCTCACCACCTTCACAGTGAAAAATTTCTTCTTTATATCTATATCTTGCTCTTAGCAAGAAAAAGGAAAAGTCTGCAATATCAGACCTAACATTAAATCAGTACAGCTTACTGAAAATGAATTTTAAGGAAACATTGGGTTATTGAGAAAAAATTAAAATATTTTTGTTCCCCCCCAAAAAGTCTATTTTCTTGGGTCTCAGGACCTGGGTGGAAGAGGGTAAGTGGTACTCTGAGCCTTGCTGTGTGTTCATCAGCTGTTTGATCCTTTTATTTGTGGCTCCTGTGCATAAATGCACAAGTAAATTCTTCATCTGGGACCAGAAACCAGGTAACCCTCTCAAACCAGGGTCTAAACTTAGCTAGACCAGAGTCAGTCTGCCTTTCCTAGTCTCTGTCTCTCACTTGCCCCATAAAAATGAGATGTCACAAGAAATAGAAGCAGTTTGATCCGTGCTCAGTCGTGTCTGACTCTCGGGAGCAGTGACACCAAGTGCCCTCAGGCTGATGGGAGCTTCAAAACAGTTTCCAGCTCCCTGTGTGAATGCCACACTTAAGGAACTATTTCACAAAGGTGGAGAGCAGCAGAAGAATGCACAATATTATGGGCTTTTGTATTGAGATGAGGGAGCGAATTAGGGAGAAATCCAAATGCTTCAGGCCAGTCTGGGCTCTGAAGTGCCATTTGGGAGTCACTGCCCAGGTGCCTAGGAATTCTCAGTAGCCAAAGTGGAAAAATCAATTACTTTCAGGTACTGCCAAAGCTAAGGAGGTGTCTGAGAACATCTTCTCAGAACTGCTCTCCAAAGTAGAGGCTCCTAGTTCCTCTCCAGTCAAATTGAGGCAGAATTTAAGTGAGAAAAAATCAACTCAAAGTTTTTCTGCTTTTCTTGTTTGGATTTTTTTTCCCCTTTCCTTCTATGTTTATATTCTGCTCTCCAACAACAGTTGTTTATAATACATGAAAAATGATGCAATTTTTTTTTCAAGTAAAAAATTGTTTAAAGGAAATGAGACTTCAATATGGGCACCTGTTGTCACCATTTTGCAATGGGTGACAGGACTGGCTTCACACAGAGACCTGCAGATTTGTTTGTAGCCCCAGAAGCTCTCCACCAATGCACTTGCTGTAGCAGGTAACCCCAAGGTGTCTTCCTCAGGGTGCTGGGACTAAGCCACTATCTGAATGGTTTGGGAAGCCTTTCCCCAGGACTGAAGATTGTGGTTTTGTCCGTGAGATATGCTGCTCCTACCAGAAGTAAGTGTGATAGTCTGGAATCTCATTTTAGCAGCCAGGGCCAGGCAGGAGAGGTGACAACCCTCTACTCTCAGCTGCTACATCAGCAGGATGACTTAGTCTCTCATAATAATTTTAAATTTCAGTACTACTACATAGATATATTCCTGGTGTGACTGTATGCATGCTGACACCAGGTCCACCCTGCACATAGCCAACAAACTTTGATAAAGAGGCTTCAGGAAAATGGATAAATTAAAAAGATTTCTGCAGTTTTTAAAAAAAAGTCAAGGTATTTTTAGTGAAACAAGGACAAATTGTATAATGTGGGGTTTGTTTTTTAATCTACAGCTTAAGTGAAGGCTCCAGAAAAATGAAAGGGACACCTTTAAATGAGTGCTAGCTGTTTTCTACTGACCTCTGGATATTTCAGTCCTGCTTTGGAAAAAATGATAATTTTTTTTCTTATGATTTCTTCCTCAAGTGGCTTTTTACTTAAACAGATGCTTTCATTTGTGAGATGGAAACCTTTTTTATTTTCAATAAAATGCCAGGCTCTTCTGAAGAGAAAATGCAAATCTAAAATCACTCATCTCCTCTTTCTTGCAAACACAAAAATCTTTTGTTCCTAAACAGAAATTAAGTGGGGGAGAAAAAAAAATCCCAACCCCATGACTTGAAAGAAAATGTAGCAATACTTATTAAGCTCTCCCTCTCTTTCCTTAGTATTTAGAAAGCTCAATTATATTTTTCTTGTTGGCATTAAGGTTCTTAATTATGCAGTTGTCTGTTTATTTTGAATAACTGAAAGACTGTGCCAGAAAATGGAGCAGAGAGGGAAAAAGAGAGAGGGGGAAGGAAAAGATAGAAACTCATTACCTCTTGCAAACTGCTAATCATTGTAAATGGCCACAGAGGCCAGAGGAGACTGCAGAAAATTACTATCAAGCGTGAAAGAATAAAAATACCCTAGACTATATTACAGGGGGAAAAAATTAAAAGAAAAGAAATCTTCTTGGTACTAAAGCAACTAGAGTGGAAAGAGTAATGGAAATGAAGCACAGTAAGGGGTCCTGGCAAGTCCTGTAAGCAAAAAAAAATAAATAAAGGGATGTAGGAAATGGGGATTTTATCATTATGTACTGAATATATTGTCAGAACTCATCTCTGTATCAGGGGGGTGCTCTTGGTCTTTTATTAGCAGGGCTTTGTGAAGCCTCATGGTTCGGTTTTCCATTTCACCTCCCAGCCTGTTCCCCCTCTTCTTCCTTTGCTGGCTCTGAGCTGCACTGGGGAAAGCAGCTCTGCTTCCCAAACCAGGTGGCAGCAGGTCCCTCTGCTTCCCAAACCAGGTGGCAGCAGGTCCCTCTGCTGAGTGAAGCGGGCAGAAAGCACCAGCCCAGACGCCTCGGTGAGGGCAGCAGTGGCTTTTGGCTCCGGCTTTGACGTCCAGCTCAAACTCTTCAGCCCACAGCTGCGCTCTTGAGGGTGGATCAATACCAAGGATTACAAAACAGGCTCGGCTGGATGCAGAGAGAAAGCTCCAGGCGTTGAAAGTAATATCAAGGTACCAGCCTTTGCAGGATCTGACTCATGAATTCTTCACAGCGCTGCCCCCAGCGGTCCCCCAGCCGTTTAAGGGGTTTATTGCCTGTTCGGCAGCCCAGGCTGAAACCACGTTGCTACCAAGTGAATTCTGAGCTAAATATTAGCACTGCAGCTGAGAGAGCTTTTCCCCTCCAGTTTTACCTCTATCAAAATTAAAGATGATAAAAGTAAGTCACTGGATGGGAATATTGCTCTTGGAGTTCAAGAGAGAGACCTGCTGAATCAGAAGAGCAGAATTTAATGACATATTTCACAAGAAGGGGAAAAGAAAAAGCCTCTGTGCAAACAAAAGAAAAATGAGCTTAATTTTGCTAAAGAACAGTTTGAAGAAAAGGGGCTCAGCAGAAAAATTGTGCTCTGCAGTCTGAGATATTTTTTCCTGGTTGTTTTTATGTCTCTTTATAGTCAGGGTTAACTTAGATTCAGGACATTCTTTTGTTTGGATTCAGTTTTTGAAAATGCTAAGCTGATAGAATATCAGGCAAATCATACCCATGTCCTCAAAAAAAAATAAAAGAAACATATACATTGTTTAAAAACCCTGAAAATCTACATTTACCTTTATGTTAACATTCAGTTAAATTTCCAAAAGGAGTATCCTTGCATGTACAGATATTGTTTATGTATACAAACACTAGAAAAAGCTAATTAAATTAGAATAGAATAGTATCTTTAAGGTTGGAGAAGACCTTTAAGATCATCAAGCCCAACCATTGGTCCAACAGCCCCATGTCAACTAGACCATGCCTTGTGTACACATTTTTTAACACCTCCATGGATGGTGACTCCACAACTTCTCTGGGCAGCCTGTTCCAATGCTTGACCACTCTTTAAGTAAGTGAAGATTTTTTTCCTAATAATTTTAATCTCCCCTGACTCAACTTGTCCCATTGCTAGCTAATTGGGGGAAGAGACCAAGCACCACCTCACTACACCCTCCTTTCAGGTAGTTGGAGAAAGTGATAAGGTCTCACCTCAGTCTCCTCTTCTCCAGGCTGAACAACCTCAGTTCCTTCAGCCATTCCTCATAAGACTTGTGCTCCAAACCCTTTACAGACTTCATTGCCTGGGTACAGGGGCAAGACATGTAAATTATTTTCTTATTTTAAAATTTTTAAATATTTTAACATTTTAAAATTTTATTTTTTTATTTTTTAGAATATATTTGATCAGTTTTGTATTTTAAGAAGGAATGTGTTTATCCAAAACAGCATTAGCTGTTTTGACAAAAAATTTCAGCCCAACTAGTGTTTAACTGTGACTCTCCTTAAGTCAGCAACGGGTCACACAAGACTCAGCCTCTGCTTAGGGTTGGTAGTACCCTCCTTATGGTGACAAATGGTGTTAATTCTGGCTAATTCTCTATCTTAAACTCCAGATGTGCAAACTCTAGCTAAGCTATAAGTTTTATTCCTTCCTACTTCCACCCTGAAAACAGCATTATTACAGCAACCCCTCTTGGTTGCTGGGATTCACTGATGGACCTGAGCTGGATGGGTAGGTGATCACTTGAGGGGACCTTGTGTTTAATTCTGAATGAGTGTGTGTGTATGTGTCCCATGTGAGACTAATTTCTTCTGTGGAGTTTTCCGAAGAATATTGACTCTGTAGTAGTTATATATGTAAGAAATATACTTGTCATCTCTATTTTTCATAGAAAACTTGAGTTCCTAAGTTTTAGGCCAGCAGAAGAGCTTTGTCCTAAAGTTATTTTCCCCTATATTCTGTGCACTGCTGAGCACTTTCCACCATTGTGCCACATTCAGCAGCTCACCATGGTGAGGTTTCTTCAGTGAGAACATGCAAGATTGTTGCTTGCAGACAGCATGTGTGAAGAGCATGCTTTCTGAACACGTGGCAAATTAAAGACAAGTAAGCACACAATAAATGTATGCTTTATATTACCATTTTGTAAAGCAAAAGGCTGTTTCTTTACCTGTTAGCAACCATGTCTTCTTGGATGCAGCACCAGCATTAGGACTTGGCTCAATTTTCTTGTGAGAATGAAATTCTCTTGTGATGTTCAACTCACTTCTCTTTTGTGGACCTGGGTGAGAAACATATTGTGTGAACATTTCATTCTGTATCAGCTAATTTAGCATAACTCTAGACATTACTGTGAAATCTCTTGGTAAAAAGCTGAGAGATTTAAATGGAGACATTATTAGTATGGAGTAACAGGGCAGCAAAATTTAGATTTACTCTAATTCTTGAGTTTATCCTTATGGGAAAAATACCTATAGCCTAGAGAGAAGAGCATGTGTGTGATTTGATGATAATTTTTTTTATACCAGAGGCCAGTTTTTTGTTATTCTTTTTGGAGGCAGTTGATATATTTTTACAGTCAGAAGGAATGGGAAATGAGGCCATTCTAGAGAAGCCCTTGCTGGTGAGGCTGGTTTCTGTACTTCTCTTCTGGGGATTGTTGGATCTGTGTTGCTGTTCTAAGATTTGGGATAAATGCTTCCATATCGGCTCATGTATATGTTGACCTAATGAAAACCATAAGAAGTTCATTCCTCAAGTGATGCTGAGTTTTATGCCAAGTTTAACAAAGGCTGGACCTGACACTTTCCTTTGGCTGATTTGGCTTTTCTTAACCCAAACCTACTGTGTGTTCTGCTTCTCAAAACAACAGCACATCAGAAAGCTCCTTGAACACATCCCCAGGTCAGGAGTGCTAATAACATACTTACCCGACTCCATAGTGCATTTTCTAGCCCCTATGTCTTTCCTATCCTTCCACTTTTACTCCCATTTTCTCACCCTGTTGTCTGTGTTATGTTCTGTGGTTCATTTCAGAAATGTGTCTGAAATGGAGCACATTTTGACAGTCCCAGAAATAGCATGGAAATAGAAATGTACAACTCCATCATAATTTTCTGTTTGCTCAACACTAATTGCAATTGTAAGGCTTGACAACCCCTTTCCTGGGGAAACAGGGGGAAAAAACAGAACACAAATATGTGCTATAGACCCAGGGCAAAACTATAATCTGCTGCTTCATCCTGACTCTTGCTATCTCCTTTTTCTTTTTTTCTTCTTTTTTATTTTTCCCCTTTCCCCTGGCTGAGTTAGTTTATTGTTTATTGCTGGTACAGATTTACTTTTCCATCTTGAAACCCCTCCTGCTTCAGTTCTTATGTGCCCTGTGCATTGGTTATTATGTGCTGAGCAAAGCATCCCAACCAAAGGAGAGTAATGGTGTTGTGCTGCTGCAGTGAGCAAGGAAGGAGCTCTTAACAAAATTCCCTGTTCTGCTTAGCAGGAAAAATGTCAGGTAACTACAGCCCCAATGGCAAGATGAGCAAGTCTTCTAATGTGCTGGAAATGAAGTGCCATGGCTTTGCTTTGGAGAGGTGAGACACAGGTCCTGTGCAGCTGACCATCTCTGAGTCACCATGCTGAGACTTAGATGATAAAATGAGAGATGAGTAGTTTAGATTAACTCTTTTATTTTAATCATCACACAGCTCTCTACAGATCACCTCAGATATGACTGATGCTTTCCATTAAACAGTTATTTGACAGTAATCTTTCTCTATTTTACATATATCAAAATTCAAGCTGTTTTTCTAAAATTCTGCCTCCCAAGAGAAGTCTTGCTGAGGAGATGTGCAGCCTTGCCAGAGATCTGCTTTATGTAAATCTTAAATCGACAATTCAGCCTCAACATTTCAGATCTGATACTTTCCTAAAAAAAAAACCTACTAAAAAAAAAAAAGGCATAAGTGGCCTTCAAGAAGTTACCATTCTGACATGGTGCAGAGTGCTACAAAGAAGCAGCCTGACCTTCTTTTAACCCTACTACAAAGTTGCTCTTTTCTTCCCAGATTGGAAACTTTCCAAGAGTAGTAGTAATCTGGGCTGAGTATGTTTACGTTAGAGCGTGCAGGAGTAGAGCAGAAATATTATGATAGCAGAAGTGCAGCGGTGTGCTCCTTGGCACAGATAACCAGAGATTTATTTGAAGAGCTTAAGGTAGTGTCAGATGCCTGGTCTGTACTCAGGAGACTGTGCCCATGACATGTGACATAAGTCACAGTGCTGTCAGGTTGCTTCCAGAGGTGTTGTGAGATGCAGTGTGATAGTGGGAGCACCAGTGCAGCCCTGAGCTTTGAGCACAATGGAGAGACCCTGTTGTCTGTGCCAATTCCTTACATCTCCTCCACACAGGACTTTGTAACTGAGCTTGCATCATCAGCTTAAAAACTGTCTTAAAAAAGACTTAAAAAAGTCTTTTTCTTACTTTCTCTTTCCAAAGTGTCCCCTCCATGCACCTCCAATGACATCCTCATTGCGTCCCACTTTACCTTCATACCCAGCCACCCTTGTGGAGAGTGCTGGTGACAAGGCAGACTACATGTGGCTGTGTCCTGGAAGTCAGTTCCCTTAGGTCATCTGGAGAAACCAAGCAGTGCCTGAACTCTCCCACTCTCACTGGCATCTACAGAAAGGGAAATGGTGGTGAGCTATCAAAGTCCCTTCTGCCAAATGGCTGTTCAGTGCAGCAGCACCGTGAGTTTGCCATGTGACTTGCACATGCCTTGGTAGGAGAGGAAAAAGCAAAATATGAACTTTGCCTTCAGTTTTCAAGACTCTTTGGGAGCCTGATGAATGAGCTGAAAAAGTTCCAATAAATCTGAATTGTTGTTTGATCTAATTATTATGATAAACAATGGAAGATGCAGCGTCCAATGTCAACAGAAGAAGTAGATGTGTCCCAAAAAAGATGAAGTGAAACATAGATGCAATAATGTAGTCATAAAGCTACAATATTACTCTCCTATATTTAGAATTTTTCAGCAGCTAGCCAAAGACAAAATGTACTCTTGACAGACTGAATCGATAGCTTTAAGGCAAGAGGGACTTTACAGCAAAGGTTTTCTTGCAGGGAAGCTATGAAGTCTAAGGGTTTTTTTCTTTTCCTAATGGAGTTTTAGGTAACTGGCATTTTGACTACTCATTGGAAAACAGCTTATGAAAATAGCTGAACCGAAGATTAGAGAGTTCACATACTTCAGTCAAACTCCACTGAGCCTTTATCCTGACAGCTTCACTGGAGAACTGAAGGACTGTCACTTCTATAAAAAGATAAAGACTCTTTCTTTTCAAGTTTGACAGGATTTGTTGGTAGGATCTGTTGTTATTCTGCTCCGTTTTAAAAACAAATATGCATCATTCCACTTCCCAGTAGCACCTCCTTTTGAAGAGAGCTTCTTCCACACAAAGCAGCTATTTTCAAACACTGAATCCAAGTCAGCCTGGAGATTTTGGGCTATTTCCAGGTGATTTTTAAAAGCATTTGTTTGTTTGTAAGGGAGTAACATACTCCTCAGTGGAGGCATCCCAATGGTTTATAACATATGTGTTGTACAAGGTATGATTATACATATGCAAGCCCAGGAGCAACGTGCTGTGCTGCAGTGTGATGTGTGTTGGTGGCAGGGAGCATTACAGACTGTCTCCTATCCCATTGCTTTGTGCCTCTTTACACCACAGGACATTGTCTCCCAGTTCACTCTGCTTCACTAGCAAGCAGACAGGGAAGATTGGAGCCAATCTGGTTGAGAAGGATATATTGGATTTAGAGAGAAAAACAGCCCAGGACTTATAAAGAAGGAAGAGAGCAAAGGAAAACTGGCTCTGCAGAGTTGTTTGTGAAAAATATTGGAAGCTTCTATCCATCTATACCTAAATTATTGAATCATAGAATACATTAGTTTGGAAGGGACATAGGTGACTAGGGTCATCTAGTCCAACCCTCCCTGCAGTAAGCAGGGACACCTTTAACTAGATCAAGTTGATTAGAGCTTCATCAAGCCTGACCTTGAATATCTCTAGGGATGGGGCTTCCACCACCATTCTGAGCAACCTGTTCCAGCCCCTTACCACTCTCTAGTAAAGAACTTCTTTATAAATGCTGTGACAAAAGTCTCCTGGTATGAATTAAATTCCAGGATTTTGTTACTGAAATCTGTAAAATTTTGATATATATCTTCTTCCTACTCTGGTAAGACAAGTAGATTATTGCACCTTTAGGATATTCAGATGTACTATGCCAAGCATGTTTATGACCCAAACGAAACTGGTTGGTGTCTAGTATCATTCAATACTATGAGAATATCAGAGAAAAAAAATATATAAGGCACTGATATTATCCCCATCAGCATAGCTGAGGTGTCACTGAGGGATGACTTTCTGAAACAAAAGGAACACAAAGTGAGTATTATTCTTTGGAAATACAAAGAATTTGTATTTCCAAAGTCTGTGACAGAAAGTGAGCAGTGCATCAAAGACATGGATCAAAATCTTTCTCTGCAATAAAAATAATGCTCTTATAACTTTGTGGGAGATGAGTGACTGACTCTAAACTGTTGGATTTTATATTTTTATTTGTTATTCTTGCTTTGCTTTGCTTCCTCACTCCAGAAATCCCAGGGATTTTCAGGAATGAAAGACTCTTCGATATGCCACTGAAACATAATATGTGAATGGCTCAGCTGTCATTTCTGCATACAACCTGTCATGATTAAAAGAAGTCATATTTGTGTGTGACAAACATGCCTTGATCTGTCTTTTACCATGCAATTGCATCTGAAGAGAACCCAAGTTTGTAAAGTAGTCTTCAGCATACCTGAAGGAGTTACAGAGCTGGCTGAGCACATAAGGGCAGTCATTGGTATTCCTTTAGGAAAACATCACTTTAACTGCCATGTCACTGTTCACAATGGCCAAAACTGACCTCCTGTGAGTGACAGTTACCTATTACATCCCATTTTAAGGTTAAAACATATTGTGAACTAGCTATAAGCTACATATGTGCTTGTCCTTTCCCCCTTTTAAGAACACTTATGTAATCATGTTACAGTGTTACAGATTTTTGCATATTTTCTTTAGGACTGAGGCACAGTGATAGAAATATAAGCATAGATAGATAAATTTTCTATTTAGGAACAATCATGAAATAGAGCTGGATGAAGTAAACAAGTGTGTGGCAGGCAGATGATGCCTTATGTTCACAAAAAAAAATTAATTTAAAGTATTCTGAATACCAAAAGCCAGATGTTCAGATAGTACTCATGAAAAATCAACTCAGATAATAATTCAGTAGGGTACATCTTAACCCCAGCTGTAAAAGAGGTGCTCTCGAGACTAATACAGAATTTTCAGCCCCTGTAAAATTATAAACATCAACAAAATTAGAAAAAAATGGCAAAGAAGAACAGTGTGAGCTGTTTCTCTTCCCTCCATTTGCTAAAGCAGTAGGAACCTAGGAAGCCAACCTCCATTTACTAGCCACCACTGAACTCTTGGGTTTTATTAAGTGTTTTTCTATCTCCTTTCTTTGTGCTCAGCTAATCACTTAGACTAGATATGAGTTAGACTAGGCAATGAGTTTAGCCAGCTCATGCAAAACCAATCTGATAATGTGCATGTCAGCTCATCAGTTTTGCTCAGACATGTGTTCAACTAACATGATGGAGACCTTCAGTGCTTTTCCCTGCCCAAGTATAATGTAGAAGCGGAATAGTATCACTGACTAATCTCTAAGAGTATCAAAAAGCTGATATGTCTGAATTCTTTCAGTATGATCCCACTTGACAATCTAAAAACTTAATCAACAGAGTTACACATTGGTAATTACTCATCAGAAAGGCTCTGTCTGCATTGAGATTTGCACATATCAATTTATCATTTCATTTTCACGCATGACAAAAGAAATACACTTACCTTTCTGAAGCATCATTTTCACAGACAAGGGTAATACTAATTTAATTCACTTTAGCAGTAATCTAAATTAAACCTCTTCAATAAAATGAAGAATCAGAGAGACTTGTGATGAAACCCAATCAGATTCCTGCTGCTTCAGTGGAACAGCTTTATCAAATAGGGGGTAGTTAGTGATATTGCTTTCTCTTGTCTCTACTGTACTTTTGGGGAGAATGTTTCTTTCCTTAACTGGGCTAAAATTATTGCTGCAACCACCAAATATTTGTATTATGTCTTGGTCCCAGGCTCTACGCCTGCCTGGTTGAGAAGGGATATACATCTATAGATGGAGACACAGATCTATGTAGATATAGATAAATGCAGAGTACTTATCTGTCTAGAACTGTATCAGTCTAGACATCTCATACAGATAGACAGCTACACATATCTGTCTAGGTAGATATATAAAGCTCTAGAAAGATATCAATATAGATCTGTATATGGAGTCCTTTAACTAGATAAATACCTAGATATAAGTATCTAAAAAGGGTTAGGTAGCTAGATACCTACAATGTACTTGTAGATAGAAAGGATATAAATATAGAGATATCCAAATATCTAGATATCTGCATTTATATCTAAGTAGATATCTAGATATCTATATGTATCTTGCAGAAATGGTATTTCTCCACATCATGGAGGAGCAGGTAGTGTGAGAAGGTCTTTTTAGGTACCAAAACTTTGTAGGAGTGTAGGAGGGAGCTTCACCTGGAATATGAAATAATTTATGATGAGAAAAGCATTGAATTTGCTGTTTTCTGATCCCTTGCTCTTGGGATGACATCAGTGATGGTACCACCTTTCAGCAGGTAAGGTTAGCCAAGTGGAAGCCAGGTGTCTTTCTTTGGAAGTACAGTCTTGGGAGCGAGTCCCTAATATCAACTTGGGCCATTAGTGAATGGGATATAAGCTAACCAAGAAGTCAATCAGCCTTAGAAAGCTGACAAGCCAATAATCAAGTCACAGCAGTGCTCTGAGCATGAGGGGGTTAATGAAAATGGCACAGAGCTGAAGGTAAAAGTGAAGATCAGGACTCCACGCTCTAGCTTAATCATCTTGGCCTCTGACAAAGAAGTTTTCATGGTAATTTCTGCTTGGTTTGGCAAGGATAGAGTTAATTTTCTTTCTAGTAGCTGGTGTAGTGCTGTGTTTGGGATTTAGGATGAGAGCAATGTGGATAACCCACTGATGTTTTAGTTGTTGCCAAGCAGTCAAGGATTTAGCTTTTCATGTTGCCCTGCTAATGAGAAGGGGGTGGGGGGCACTCAGGAAGGTGGAAGGGAAAACAGTCAGGACAGATGACCCAAACTGGAGAAAGGGACTGTTACAGAATCACAGATCACTAGGTTGGAAAAGACCTTTCAGATCATCAAGTCCAACCATCCCTGTCCTCTCCTAAACCATCTCCCTGAGCACCTCATCTCCCCGTCTGTTAAACACATCCAGGGACGGTGACTCAACCCCCTCCCTGGGCAGCCTGTTCCACACCCCAACAACTCTTTCAGTGAAGAACTTTTTCCTAACATCTAATCTAAACCTGCCCTGGTGCATCTTAAGGCCATTTCCCCATGTCCTATCACCTGTTACCTGGCAGAAGAGACCATGGCCCACCTTTCTACAACCTCCTTTTAGATAATTCTCAGCCAATCCTCAAATTCTATACCAATGACATCCTACTCTGTATAAAAGGGAGCTGGTGGAGGTGAGAAATTCTTGTGCATCACCAGTTGTGTATAACTTGCTATGAGGTGCTGCTACAGTTATTTCTCCCTCCCTTTGCTGACCCAGTAAACTGTCTCTATCCCAACCCACAAGGCTTGTCTTTATCTTTCCCTCTCCTTTTTTTTATTCCCCTGGGTGGTGGTGGGGAAGCAAGAGAGTGGCTGTGTGGTGCTCAGCTCCCAGCTGGGGCTAAACCATGACATAGTCTCTCTCTTCCTCTGTTTTTCCTCTTCAGCAACCTATTCTAAAAGTTACCATGAACCCTATAGCACTGCAAACACCTTTTACTGAGTTCTAAATAACAACTGATAACTGTAATGTGCCAGTCTAACAAGAATGAGGTCCCATTCAGGGAGTGTTAAATAATATCTCATGACTGTGCAGCATCAGATTATTAAATCTGAAAAGACTAACCCAACTGATTGAGTCAGACTAAAGAAATTAGATATTTTTCTGTTCTTCATGCATGCATATAACACCACTACACTAACTGGAGACAGGCATGCAGATGTGACTGCCTGCTGTGTGTCTCTCAAGTTACTTACCCTTCTGGAGAATGGAAATCCTTGCAACTTTCCCTGACAAAGTATAGTTTTCATTTTTTTCTTAAACCAAAAGCATCAAAGCAGTGAATTATTTATTTAGTAGTCTTTTGTCAAAAAAAATGGTGAGCTTCAGTACACTGAAGGGACAGACTTTCAGTGTAAAACCAGCAATGTTTACAGAATTATTGGTGCAAAACAACCCTAAAGCATACCTAAAATATTATACACAGCTGGCTTAGCAAATGTGCACACAGATATAATTTATAATGAGATCTGTGGTTTACTGCACGTTTTCCAGACATGCTCTGTCTCTTCTTTCCCTCTGCTAATTCACTGTATTGTTCTCCTCTTGGTGTAGAAAAATACCTAATCAACATCATCTCAACACTGGCTTTGTAGTTGAAAACCTCAGGCTTCAGATGGAAGCTTCCCCATGTACCATGGATACATCTTCACCTTGTCACTCCAGTGCTGCATTGCTTCCTTCTTACTGTCCCTGTCCTCCAGTCTTGCAAGCAACAAGGCTATAAAAATCATGTGCTTGTGGTGAGAATGCAAACTGCTCTTTGAGCCTGTTCTCTTCCAAGTCTGAATGCCCTTTTCCATAAATAGTGTATGTACAGTAGATATCCCCTTTTCTTGAATGCTGTAAGATGCATCTGGCAGGCTGCAATAAGGGCAGGCTGCCCTGCAGGAGGAGGGGGACAGGAGATGAGGGGGAGGGATGCTGGCAAGGTACAGCCCCACCATACCTGGGTGAGGTGGCCATGGACAGCTGCACACCAGAGGAGGCTGAGAAATGTCCTCATGGCCCTGAGCATGCCTTGCAGGTAGGCCATGAGGAGCAACACATAAAACATGGTGCACTCAGAAAGCCCATAGGGTGTAGAGCCCAAACCCCCAGCAACAGGTAACAATCCTGCAACTGCACACCCTCTGAGAAAGGTCCCCTGACTTCTGGATCTTGTGCTGTGTGCTGCACTCATCATATTTTATAAATGCCCTGCCTGAAGTCTTCCCATGAAGAGTTACATTATTCAATACAGCTGGTAAATTGGGAAATCCCTAAACACTTCTATTACATTTTTTGTACTCCATCCCACATCTTTTTTATATTTTTATGTAGCTTGGCCATTGAAGCAGGCACCCTCCAAGCCTCACCTAGCTGTACCACATTCATATTCCTTCCCCACAACCTGGGTGACTTGGCTTTCCTCACTAGTTGTTACCTCTCAAATTTATTAGGTCTCCTTTCTTTAAAAATTGCTGTGGTTTGGCTTTCCCTAGCTACCAAATATAGCATTGCCTGACAGGATGACCTTGAGTAGAGCTGGCTGGTTAGTTACCAACATAGTATCTATTACCTTCCATGACTTGCATGATGTGGGAAGTCAGAGACACTTTTAATTTTGAACTAGTCATGATGAGTCAGTTATTACTGCTTGGAGCTAAGTTGGTTTTGTAAGGTCATTGTTAAGGAGAAAAACTGAGTTGTTTATTCTGTGACTGCCTTTGGAGCCATCCCATTTTCAACTTAGCTAAACATTTATTTTCATAGGTATGTTATTGAACAATCACGTTACTTTGAGTTGCCCTTTCGTGCAACAAAATGTGGCTTTTGAAAAGAGGGTGAAGAATAAACAGTCTGAGATAAGTATTAATTGGATTTTTTTTAAGTGAAAACGAACAAAAACTTTGTAAAGGCTTTTTTGTGGGACCCAAGTGTAATTTCTAATTGTTCACATGAAACACTGTGTATGTGGGAGCTTTATACTATGAATATTTACAACATTAGATGACATTTCTTACATTAAGTAACTGTTTGTGATCCTCGTAGTGTTACTTATAAAATTCAAATATCTTTGGTAATCATTTTCAAGTGACAAATATTTTTCAACAAACTGAAGCAACCAAAATTTTTTTTGTGGACCTTCTCTTGCCCTCTCCAGATGTGGTTGTGTGACAATTGTTACTGAGAGAGGATGCCTATACATGCAGGGCAAAGGCTGAGTGGCCTGGGTACTGCAGCATCCCTCCTAGCTTATGTAAGCAAGGATGTGCACTCATTCTCAAAGGCTAAGTGGAAGTGAGCTCTATCCATTTGTCTAATGAAGCCTGAAGAACAAAGACATTTAGATGCAACTGATTAATTAAAGCCCCCCTTATAATTAAAACTATGATAACAGTGATCTAATTTGGGAGGGCAGTAATCAATACATAAGGAGCTCAGTTAGACTGCAGCCAAAGATACCATCAAAACCTACTGAAGATATGAAAACCTATGGGAGTATCTCCAACAGTGTTTTGGATAATACCTCATGGTGCTGAAATCTGTGAAGCTGTTTTGTTTGTCTGTAATTTAGTAAAGATTAGGATGCACTTATCAACAAACCAGGTTCTTAATAATAAATAATGCTTTGGAATAAAAGATTCTGGTCTTGACCACTCTGTTCTCTCCCTGTGGGGTACTGTGGAAGCTGTGAGGGAAAAGTATTCAGTAACAGTCATAAGCTATTGAAAAGTTACCCTAGAACCTATATTTGTCCACCAAAACTTAGACAGCTAAAGCTGAATATATATGATGGATGGAGGTTAAGTGAATGTGCTATAAATATTTACTACACATTCACATTATAATGTTTTTTATATAGCACATGGGCAAAATGTCCTGACAGAGTACATTTTGCTCTGAGGTGCCATTTAAGACTAAAAAGTGCAGCTTTTTTTCAAGTTTAAATGTCCCTCAGTCAAATGCAAACAATGCATGATGAAATGGTTGTGGTGGTACATGGAAGGTTTATTTTAGACCTGATGTAAAACTGTATCAGTCAAAGGTAGAAACCACTTAATTCTGTCTTGAATATTCAACCTGAGTGATGACTGACCTATAACCACTCCAGGCAGAGCTTTGTTTTTAATGTCAGGTGTTCTACAGCTAAATAATATCCCCAGGTTATCTTAACTATCCCCAGTTAAATTCATCAAATATTGATGACCACGACTTTGGGCTTGAAAGCATGGTGGAGAAACTTTGGCAAAAAGAGAAGCAGATTGCATGTGAATGGAGAAATTCATCACACTGACACTGACTACCTGGGGAATGGAGTTCAAGGTGATTTATTACAACACTGGTTTTCAGTTTTACTGGACACTGATCAGGCTTAGGCTAAAGCAATCTCACTGCGATCTCCAGTCAAGCAGTGAGAGTGGCACTGCTACCTCATAGGAACACTTGTTTATAGGTTTTGTTCTGCTGTGAGGTAACACAAAGCTCTTCAGGGTTGTCAGCTCTGTTTTGTATATGCTTTTTATGGTATAGTTTGCTTGAGAAACTTCATGGCATTTATACTTTCCCCCCTTGCTGCTTACATGGCTATGGGTACATTTGGGGTACCACCAACAGGATACGATGGCAAGACTGAGGGGTGGTTGTGGCGTGGGAGGGTGAAGTCCATGTAGTCATGCAGTGGGAGAAGATGTGGCACATGAATGCCCTAGAGGAGTGACTAGGATCCAACAATGACACTTTCTGCTCCATTTGCCACTGTAGGCAACTGGCTTTGGGTGAATTTCTCTACTACCCATTGTGTCTGCTCCCCTGTGGTAAATCACAGAGGGGTTAACACATCCCTACATGCCACTAGTGGAAGAAAGAGTTTACAACTTAACCAAATGGGATGAAGACACTTCTGCACACCTCTACCCCTCACTCTTGATTTTTTCCAGCTCCTCTACAGCATGAGGGCTCCCCAGCACCTCTCTGGCCCCATCTGAGGCTGCAATGTTTTGCTGTATAGAGAGGAGCCACCTTGAGCAGGTACCTGTCTAATGGGCACATGAGGACAAAGGGTGGGCAGCCAGAGGTAGCCATGGGGTTGGGATACCACAGAGTGAGCCAGGAGTGGCTGGGATGTGCCTTCAACCCACCCATACCACCTGAGCATGGTGAGAGTTAGCAGCAGTGGGGAAGTCACATACTGGATGAACTTTCCTTGGGAGCAATAAATCAGTATTCCTCATAGCTGAAAAGNAAGCCAAGTGATTCAGCATGACTCCAGGAGCAGCTCCAGCTGGCAGCAGGTGATGGTTGGTTCCCTTTTGCACCAGAGATCCTGCCTAGCCATGGGCAGGAGCAGAACTCTTCCACGTGACTTCATGGTATTTCCCTCACACAGAGCCCCTTTCTTATTAGACTCTGCAGTTACTGTTTTTCTTTCTGATTAAAACGTGCTCTCGGGAATACAGGCTATTTGTGCTGTGCTCTTAATAACCTTCCTACTGCATGGTGGGGGTGAAATGTCAAGACTGATAAATACCATGAATTGAAGCCCCAAAAGACAGGCTTGGATACTGAATTATTATTTTCTCCAGCCAGGGTAGTTTGGCCAAGCTGTTAGAGTATCTATTCATATAACTTCACTATTACCTATGCAAGTGTGTGTGCATGAATGTTTCTCCAATGTTGGATCTAAATTCGTTGGAAATTTAGAAAAACCCTATTTTCTTTCCTATAAATTAGTGGCATTTATAAGAACTCAAAGCTGTAAGGATTTTTCTGTGTTGCTTAGATTTTGTTTATACTGCCATTGAAGTATAATACTTTTTCCATAGGTGAACATTTTTTTCTCATCAGTTTGATTTAAACATTTGAGTTAAATGTTATAATTTAGCATTTTTTACTGCTTTTTTTAGTAGGGGGGAAGGGAGAAGGTAAGAGACACGGAAGATATAGAAAAACTGATGGGTGAAGGGAAAACAATGGAGTGAAAAGAAAAACAAACATCACAACTTCATGACTAACCTTAAGACCACCTATTGCAGGTATAGACTACCTATTACAGAAATAGGTCAGAGACTACCCATTACAGAAATAGGGAGGACAGGATATATAAGGTGAGAAAAATGGTTGGAATGACAAGTTGCTATCCTGCTGCTAATTGCATTTTAACTGTAAGGCTGAAGATTTTTTAGTTTTGTTTCCTTTGCCTAACAATAAAACTAAGTGGGTGTGATCACTTATTGCATCTGGCTTTGTCTTGCTTATTTAGCATATAGAAATGTGTCTCTTTTCAGCAAAAGTCACAAATTTAGGAAATCTGCATTATTTACCCATCTCCCAGATATGAATAAAACACTGAGAAAAAGCTCTACAGCAATTAGGCATCATTGTTTAACACACAGTATGGTTCAAAAGTTTTCATGAATAATAACAGACTATTAGGTCAAATCAGATAGTATAGTCTATAAAATAAAAACTTTGAGAACATGCTCTTTTAGGAAAGCTGCATGGCTTCTATGGAGCCCTGTCTCTGCAGCCTGCCCAAGCTCTTGCAGGGTGTCAGTGAGCATTAAAATAAGCAAAGGGATATAGGATTTCCCTGGGGACATAAGGTGGAGTTTTCAAAAGTTAAGTTTCAACTCACCTCACCATCTACTCATCTATCCCACAGTTTCTCAGTTTTCTTATCAAGATGTCATGGGAGACAGTATCAAAAGTCTTGCTGAAGTCAAGGTAGATGACATCCACTGCTCTCCATCCATCCACCCATATGGTGATGACATCCTAGAAGGCTACAAGGTTGGTCAAGCAGGATTTCCCTTTGGTGAATCCATGCTGACTACTCCTCACAAGCTTCTTCTTTTCCAATTGCTTGGAGAACAAGTTGTTTCATCCTCATCACAGCTCATGGAGAAAGCTCAAATACAAAACAGACATAGAAAAGCTGGCATCAGAAGCTATGTGGGTTGTAAAAGATAATTTCAAGGAGGAGGTAAGTTGTAGAGGGTTTTAAAAGGGAAACCAATGGTGTTTTAGAAAGAAGGAAGACACTGGAAGAAGGTGAAGTTTGATATAGTTAACCCAACAAGCCAGAAGAATCTAGAGAGGTGAGACTGCCTTTGTTAAGGACATGAGAAGGAACACAGCATTAATCAAGACAGGGAATGAGAGTCTGTTCTGAAGGAAATGCTCTAAGAGCTTTTAAACAGTAAATATTAACAACTTGCATCAAGGCAGAGCCTAGATGTGGTACCTCAGCACAGAGCTAGAGTGGAAGAGGTTCTGCAGGTAGAGAGTCAATACCAGGCCAATGAAAATGATGGTTTCAAGAATCAAGGAATATGACCTAAGGAGGGCTAGAAGAGGAAATCAGTAGGTCTTTGGTGCTGAACTTGGGCTGGTCTAGCTTATCCAGAAGGATATATTAAGGACAGGAACTGAGATGTAGAATAGCAGATTTGAGGTATGTCCTATTTAAATATCTCTTTGCTTTTGACAAACTAAACTATGCCAATATAATGGTGTGGACAATGTTTTGTACAGCACCTTAGATTCCCTTCTTCCTATCACTCACTTTTAACTCTTAGCTGAGGTGCTGTTTAAAGTCCTGGCTCTTCAGGTGGTTCTTAAAGCTTCTCAAATCAAAGGGTTGGGGGAGTAGCTCAGAAAAACAGGTCTTTAAATAGTTTCCAGAGTATTTTATAAAGTACCACAGTTTCTTAATAAAGCAAATATTTCATGCACCAAGAAAATATTGTAAATTGAAACACTATATATTGTATTTTGAATGCCCTCAATACATTTTAAACAACATTTACTAGAGTATTTCTAATTGTATTTTTCATACAGCGTCCCTCATTTTGTTGCTGTTGTATATCCAAACATGAGGTTTTGAGCACTCCTTATTGCATACAAAAGCAGTCCCATCTCAAGACAGTTGTTAAAATTGATAGCATGACCACAGTATATGTGTGCAAATGTCATCCATGCTCAGAATTTGAGAATGCAGCCCCTGCCACAGCCTTTCCTTTGATTGCTGTCTTTCTGAAGCCTGTCAGAAATTTTCTGGGGTGTCTTGGCTGTTGTCCTATCAGTTCTTGTCTGAACTGAAGCTGATAAAGGTCTGGGACTTGGCTCTCTCAGCCGATGTATCTTTTGGTCCTTCATCAATCCTGGTCAGGGCAGTCCTTAACTTTCACATTTATGAAGAATTTCTCATTGAGCAATTGTGGATGACCTGCCAGATGGCTTTCCCACAATGGAAAGTTTTTCACTGCTTCAGAAACAACTATGAAACATCTGAACATATTTAGTTAATGCCATATCCTATGTCTACAATTTTTTGTGTAATCTAGCTGAGTTGCTGTATCCCAGAGTTTTCAGACATTTGGAGATCAAATTAGATTCCATATCCTCTTCTCTGGATTGCTTCCCTTTTCTTAAGCCAGAAAGAGCAAATGCCACAATACAGGATATGTGACTTTTTCTTCATTTTTTCAAAACATAGCATCTTGATATTTGCCCTTCTCTCTGTCAGATGCAGGTCCAGGGGTCTTCCACTGTTACGTGAGTGTTCATCAATCTGAAGATTCATTTTAGTGAAGAAGACAAGGATCATTTTCCTTTATGTTCACAGGTGAAACGTATCCAGCCTTGAGTGAGAAATAAAGTGTATCTTCATGTTCTGCAGTTTTTAGTCTGTTGATTCAGGTAAGTAAAACAGTGTGTGAAAAAATGGAAAAGTTGCTTTACACCAGTCGTGTCTCAATGTTGAATCTAAATATCATCTTATAGGGTCCAGAATGTATGATTGATATCAACCCTCTGCAATTGTTTTTATTTAGTCCTTTCTCATATACTTAGAGTATACTTTAGATTTCTAGTCATACCATCCCACTAGAATAATTCTGGAGAAAATGTATCTTGGAAACATAATCTGAAATTGTTTCCCATTTATGAGAGGCAACATTAGTGATGCAATGCTATTTTCTGTTACTTTAAAGGCTACTAAAACCTGCTCCAGCCTGGGCCTCTGTCCCTCTCTGCCTCTTATCTCTCTGCACAAGCTGCAGGTGCTGCCAGGGGCTTGTTCCAATGTAGGTCACAGATTCTTCCATATTCCTCCACCTGCTCCATGGTGGGCTCCTGCCTGGCCCAGGTGCCTCTCCATGGGCTGTAAGTGGGGTCTCTTCGTCCTCCATGGGCCGTGGGGGGGACACCCACTTCACCATGGTGTCTCTCCACAGGCTGCAAGGAATCTTCTACCAGCACCTCCTCCTCCCTCCCTTCACTGACCTTGGTGTCTGCAGAGTTTCTCACATCTTCTCACTCCCTTCTCTGGTGGCAAAATGTGGCTGTTTGGGTTCTTCTCTCTCTCAGATGTGATTCCCAGAGGCCTGTGACCGGCGCTGACTGGCCCGGCCGGCCTTGTCAGCAACAGGGTTTGGGAGTTTGACCTTGGGAGCCCAGCTGGGATTTGCTTTGTTGGACCCTTAAGAAGCTTCTAGCTGCTTCTTAAAGAAGCCACATTGCAAAACCCACCACAAATTGGCTGGGGCAGAATCATTAAGGGATGATTTGCAGCTGATTGGTGTTACAAGATCCTCCTGTGAGTGTTGGAGACAGGTGATTCAGAGGCTCTCTGTCCTTGCTTCTGTAAAATCAAACTTTTCATCAAATGGACTATTTTGCAAGTTTGAACATGGCCTCATAAATCTAACATCTTTTTCAGGGGTAAGATCTATTTTACCAAGTGTCTTTCGAGTAAACAACCCAAACGAACCACTTGGTTCAGCTTGGTGAGTTTAAATCTTTATGAGCCATGAATTTGCTTATTAAACTAACAGAAATTTAGAATTAAGATTAAAGGGAATCTTCACATATGAAGTGTAGAGAAGCACATTTAAACTCACCCAAATGTTGTCACAATACAGACTGAGATAACTTCACTCTTTTGTACAGGTACAGGAATACTGGAAAAGGCATATGTATTTGAGAATGCAGTCCTTCTTGGGGAGCTATGATAGAACTCATATATAATATATAATATATATAATCCCCATGATCATTATGTGTAGACAGAATATAGATAGCAGGCAGACAAATGGGGGTGGAATAGGCATTTGGCTTAGAATATTTTAAAATAGTGTCATGATAAAATATAACCAAAGAAGAAATGTGCTGGTATTCTTCAGGGTTTAAATCTCTGATTAGCAATTCACTGTGGTTCTGTCTCCCACGGTCCCTTCTTGATTTGGGGGGTGGGGGAGGGGGGTGTGCAGAAAAGAGAGCCTTTGTAAATGTGGTTTAAAAGCACATAACCTTGAAATGACAGGATGAAGCTGCCATTTCTCCAGCCTCCTGGATTCTGCAGCAAGGATGGATGGAATGAGATGTGTGATGGGAGAAGGGAATGGATCACAGAGGGAACAGTGATATTTTCTCTGCTCACCACCTGCCCATGCTACCCCATTCACCCCTTTGGTCCCTCAAGTCAGAATGCAACTGGCAGTCAACACTTTGTTAAAGATCAGTGCTGAAGAAGCTCTTGGGTTGTCTCATGTCTACTAGTGAAGCCAGCACTGATGGCTCAGGAAGACTTTGACCTTTCCATAAAAGCTCACCCAACAAGTCATTTCATTTCCTCCCCTCATTTATGACTGCTGCTTAGAATTCATTTAGGTCTGGGCCTCCATCCATCCTGAGGAAGGCTCATGATGCATTCATTTAGTGACAGTTGTCAGACAACCTGGTTTCACTTACAGTAGGAGGTACTATAAGTGAATAGTGAATATAAGTGTACTATAAGTGAATAAGGAGTAGAGAGTCGGGAGGGGATTTTTCACACTCACTTTTTAAACTTTTTTTCTTCTCAAAAGAATTGGAGTGAGCTGGAGGCTTTATATTTTCTCCATTTATCTTAGACAAATGTCTGGAGAGCACTTAGTTTGTGGAAATGCTCAGAATGGAGCATGGAAAGATACAGAGGTTGTGCTGGACCATGGGTAGCTACTTGGGAAGAATGAGTCAGCATTGCCAGGAAGGAAACTGAGGCACTGTTTATGTGACAGTACAATATCAAATAGCTGCCTGAACCTTACAGATGGTTCAGTGTTAAAGAGCCTCTCAAATATCAGTGATGTACCTTACCATATGTAGTAATGGATTTCACCATTTTTCCAGAGAACTTTGGTGTTTTCCACATTCTGAAATGGACATTGCCCTTTGGAATTCCAATTACACTTTGCCTCCCTATTTATCTTCCACATTTTGCTTGACAAACTCTCTGACTCCAGCACTGTGTAAAGCACATTCTCCCACACTGAAGGGGTTTGGCAGAAACAAACTGAAGTACATGGGCTGGTAAATGAATGCCTCAGAAAGCCAGGAGGTGCACAGACATGACTGGTTTAGAGACTTAAAATGAGTGTTTGTGTCATGTGGACCCCTCCTTTCATGTGTACCTCCTCCTGATTCTGTCAGCCATGGCTACTTTAATTCACAGCAAGGCAGTTTTGTTCTTGACAAGTGCTGCATTCACTGCATGAGTCTGCATTATTGTGTATTCAGCTTTTTTAAAGATGAACTTTTTAACTGCACTGGGAGAGAGCTTGGTGCTTTTTTCAACTGCAGATGAGGGAATTCTTCCATTAGATGCATCATACAACTTCTGAAAATCAGTTTAATCAGCCTCCAGCAAATATCACTCTATGTGGTTTATGGTGAATTGTGGGTAAGTAGGTTTTTGTGACTAAAAAGGTCACAGCCTTATTGCCTGTCCTGTCCAGGAATGGCAGCTACTGTCAGCTATAGAAAACCTTGAATGATATCAAGAGCTGCTGAAGTGAGGAGGAAGCACAAAAGTTTATGCCTTGACTTGTAGGCCTGAAGGTGCACGTGAGGTTAAGTTGCAAACTGTGATCACTTCTTGGTTTCCCATACTGAGACATCTTTATCTTCTCTATAGTCTAAGGAGAAACATGGCTGCTGGGTTGAGACATCTGTCTGCAGGTGAAAAAAAGTGATATTGTCCTATGCAGAAAAACCCCACATTTTTTAGTGGCTTGTGATATTCTGTGTTCTTTAGACTAACACCAACATACCAGAGAGATCAAAGCTTTGCAGTATATTTTTTTCAACTGCCTGTATTCTTAATCTATGAAATTGTATTTTCTCTTGTTCTTATTCAATTTATGATTTATTCTTCTCCCAGTGTAAATCAGTTTCTGTTCTATGGGTTCATGGCAGGTATTCCATCTTGTTTTTCAATATGCTATGTCTAGAACAAATATCTAGTCAGTCATGGGCATATAAAATATTAATCATATGTGTTTGAAGGTATGTTGCTATAGCAATTCCTTTAGTGCAAGGAAAAATCAGCATATAGCAGGCCAGGGATATAACAGTAGGAATTACACAGCTATAAGGGTACTATTAACGCTTTGCTGCATTGTAACGATATTATTTCCTAACTATTCTAGTCCCCAGCTGGCTAATTTTCAAGATAGAATTCTTCAGCAGGGATTTCATAAATGACTCTGACACAAAAGACACTTGTAATATGAAGGAGATGTTAAGCAATCCGGAGAAAATACATTTAAAAAGAGAAAGTAGGCAAACGTGAAAAAATATCTTCTGCTCGTGCCACACCACATCCGTCCTCTTCCCTATTCCAGTGTGATCCACCCTGAGGAGCCAGACATGGCAGCTGAATGGATGAGATTAGCAAGACCAGGCTTTAAAAGAAATGCTGTGAGTTTGACATGTAAAGCTGCAGAGCAGGGAAGCTGGGAGAACTAGCAGGAGAGGATATTGAAATGTGATTTCATCTCGTATCACAAATGTAACTGGAAAATTTTAAAACCAACGCGGAGAATTGTCTTGGAGAGAACTGTAATTATCTGGGGGAGAAAGGAGGCTGTAACTTGTGGTCCAGTTCACGCCTGAGAACAGAATGCAGTGGTAAATTGAACTGATTTGTAATATGGACTGAAGGGTAGCATGAAAGAGGGTCTGGTCAGACACGGGAACACTGCCTGCATTAAGGCTGCTAATCCTCTGGGTGTGTTAGTATTGCCCTCACTGGGGGGAAGGTAGGGTCAGCCTCAAGTCATCCTACTTTTTAGTATTTAACTCTTTGAGTTTGATGCTTTCATAATGTAGATGTTGCACTGTGTTCCAAAACACCCTGAATTGGCTACAATAGATCTTGCTCTGTGTTTTAAATATTAAAGTCTTGAGGTCCACCTATCTTAATATCACATTTTCAACACATTATTTAAAGAG
>VXBZ01004280.1:0-14294 GCA_013399135.1 Heliornis fulica
TCTGCCACACCTGTAATGTCTAACATTCTAAACAATATAAGATTGTGTTGGCAAGTGAATGGTCTCTGCATCATCAGAAAACTCAAGGTACTTTAAATGGCTGAAAAGAGACTTAATGTTAATTCAGCAGAGGCACTGTTTAGCTAATTCAGTTCCATGTTGCAAAAAGTCTCTGTATGGAACAAACATGTTAGACCTGGCACAATTCCTAAGTCAGGCTGCTTTTCTGAACTATTCCAAGACTGTTCCTATTGCAATCATTTTGTATCGATTGCCATAGATCATTTCTCATCCCTAAGTAGGTTCATTTTTATTCCTGGTACATTAGGTACTGTTTCAACCTCAATCTGAATTGCTGTTTAATAAGATAAATAATCATGAGAAGTAATTACTCAACATTTAAACTGATTTGTATCTCTAATGGCAAGGCTGCAAGATTATCAGGAATATTACTCACATATTTCTGTTAGTGTGTCTTCTATTTGAAAGAAAAAATGGGTTTAGGTTGTCTAAACTTGGATTAAGATATAGGAAATTGCAAATTTCTCATATAGTTTAAAATTTAAATACTTCATTTATCCTCCAGAAAGCTATACAGTATTTCCTGTTCACTTGTATCATCTGACTATTAAGACCTATTTACGCTGTGTTAAAATCTGAGGATTCAAAGTATCGAAAAAGCTAAATGAATTTTGGTTGTGATATGATCTACAATTTAGATACATTACAGACTTACAGAGTTCCATCAACGGATCTTAGATCAAAATAGCAACTAGAAGTAGGCCGAGAGTAAGCATCAGTATGGCATCACTTGCTCCTACATAATTTTTGACAAGCATCTATCTAATCTGTGGTTAATCTCTGTTTTTAGTATACACTAAGTAAGTATATATATAAGTAACACATGCAATTTGCTCAATCTGCAATTAGAAACTTTTCCTTAATAGAATACATCTTTCTGTCTGCAAGCTGACCTGCAAATTCTGTTCTCATTCACTTCACATACAGAGAAAACTATGTTTACCTGTCTGTGCAATAGCTTATTGTATTTTTATGTGCTGCATAAGTTCTACCTTCTTCAAGGGAAACATCCATAAGTGGGTTAATCTATCTTAGATAAATTTGCTAGGCCTCTGATCATTCTCATACCTTTTCTCTGGACTCACCAATAGTTGCACATATTTCTCAATGTCACACATGAAACATTAGGTTTTCTTTCAACTGAGACCTACTATGATAGAGTTCAGCAGAAAGAATAGCTTAAAAAATTTTCTAGATGTCCTTCCTGTCCTAAACCTTCTGATTGTACATCCCAAGGTAGTGCTGTTTTGATAGTAATATGACATTTATGTTTCACTTTCACCTTGTCTTTTCTTGAGCTCTTTTTATGGAGCCCCTAGCAAAGCAGTTGCTCCCAAACCTGCAAATTAATTGTTCTTACATAAAATAGTATTTTGAGTTTCTACATAATGTATACCTTTTTTTCTCCCATAAGTAATTGATCCAGTTTGTCAAGGTAATTTCAAATTCTACATATTTCAGTACACTGCAGCCCAGTGAGGTAGATGTGATCTACAATTTAATATGGAGCTCTCTGTTCCATCATTAGCTCTTTAATTAAAACAGCAATTAGTAGTCCTAGAGTAAGCATTTTGAGGTTCAACAATACGGACTTAGTGCACTCTTCCTACCTAATTAGAGACTACCAGAAGCTATTCTTTGTATATAGTTTTCTACAGAATTTTGCATTCACTGCCTAGTCCTGTACAAATCTTTTTTAGATACCTTTGAGAAAACCAAGCCTTAGAGGAAAATCAAAATCCATACTATCTACTCCCTCTCTACCCATATGAACATCTAACCATGTTGTATAAAGACTATAAAATCTACAGTTAGATTTGTATGACAAAAATTGTTCTTCACTGATCCCACTATCAGCAATTTGCCTCTTGCTTACCCATCAAAGACTCTGATTATACATTATGTATTCTAGAGTATTTTCTTGTCAAGATTTATTAATTCTCATCTCCATACAACTTTGCTTTACCCCAAAGATTTTACAACCTAGATAAAATAAGACTCTGAGTTGTTTTTTTCTTTTTTACTTTAAATAAAGAGGTTCTGGGTTTGTTGGTTTTTTTTTATTTTTTTATTTTTTTTTTCTTGCTTCTAAAGTGCTAATACAATAAAATATGGGAATGGAGCAGGGGGAAAGAAGGAATGAGCTGAGACATGAAGATGAATTTAAACATTCAACCCCTCCTGAATTTCAGCAGGAGTTATGTGAAGATCCCAGCAACAGATTCAATTGCAGGTCATCTATGATCCAAATGAAAAAGACAAGTTGGGGAATGGAGGCTAATGGTCTTCAAGGTGATTCTTACAAACATTTAAATGATTAAGACCTTCCTAATAGCACAACCAGGGGTTTTATTATACCCAGCTCTTTCACAGAATCACCAGTTAGGGTTTGGAGGGGTCCTTTAAAGTTCATCTAGTCCAACCCCCTTGCAATGAGCAGGGACATCTTCAACTAGATCAGATAGCTCAGAGCCCCATCCAACCTCACCTTGAATACTTCAGGGATGGGACATCTACCACCTCTCTGGACAACCTGTGACAGTGTTTCACCACCCTCATTGTAAAAAATCTCTTCCTTCTTTCCCACCTTTATTGACAAATAAAGTATCACTTTACCTTCAATCAATTGGGCTATATGAAAATTGAGGCTATTTAAGAATATAAATTGTTTTAGGATTAGACAGAAATTTCTTTTTTTCTGACTGAAATCTCATTAAAGGATATGAAGGTAAAGATTAATGATCAATTCTCAGTGTGGGAAAGAGTCAGCTGTGGCATCCCCCAGAGTAGAAAATGCCCAGCAGGTTGAAATAGCAATTATAAAAATTCACAGAAAACATCTCCAGGAACAGATATTAAAAGGTGTGTTTACAGATGTGCCCTTGAATACCTCTAAAGCAATGACTATGGATGCTACAGCAGATAAAAGGAAACGGGCAGGTTCTTCTGTTGCTACCATCAGAGACAAGATGAACCATTGCTCTGAATCAACAAACTATTCACATATTTTCAGGATAAAACCATCCCAAGGGTAATTTCAAAAAGATTATAGCAAGAAAATAAATCCTTAAAACATAAGACAATGGACATTTCTCAGTAAAGGGCAAGTTCTTGGGCTAAGATAGTTCACTGAAGATATTTGCTCCATACTCTAAAGCAACACAAAATATTATGTAATAGCAACATTATACAGAAAAGACCAAGAACATAATAAAGCTATTATAGAAATCCATTCTTTTCCATCACCTAAGATTCATTCCAGGAACTACAGTTCCTTAGCTCAAAAATAATATAGTATAAAATCACAGAATCACAGAATGTGTTAGGTTGGAAGGGACCTTTAAAGGTTGTCTAGTCCAACCCCCCTGTAGTAAGCAGGGACATCTTCACTAGATCAGGTTGCTCAAAGGCCCATCAAGCCTGACCTTGAACATCTCCAGGGATGAGGCCTCCACCACCTCTCTGGGAAACCAGTTCCTGTGATCTATGACCCTCATTGGAACTGGTCTAAAGAAAACAAGCAAGGAGAGTATGGAAAAATATCTTTATGAGCAATAACCAGGTAAGCTAGGACTATCTGGTATGGAAAATAGATGGTTTAATAGATATGCTGTATAAAGTCATGAAGGCTTTGAAGAGGCATTATAGATCTCTTTCAAAATAGTAGACAGAAGTTATGAAATGTAACCAGCAAAAACTAACTCTAAAAAGCAAATAAAGAAAAGCATCGGATTTTTTCCAGACAGTGCTCTTATGCTTGCCAGAGTGTGTTGTGAATGTTAGAATTTTGTATGGGACAAGGAGAAGACTGGAGCAGTGTAGGTAATTGAGGTGTACAGAGTTGCTAAGCAGATAAGAATTTCCTGAGATAAATATGATTCCTTAGCTGAAAGCGATTAGCAGCTAAAGGATTGTAGGGAAATTATCTATCTGGCCTGTCCCAACTATTCTTTGGGCATGTACAATGTCCATGTTAGGGACAATGTATTGAGGAATATTTTTGTGACTCAACATGTTTGGTCCTTTGGTTTCTCCAGTATCTTCTTGAACCACTGCTACAAAGTTAAGATAAGGAAGCATTTACTGCTGAAGAAAGATGAAATAATTTATTGTATTATTAGAGTTTGTCGAATATGGGATTGTGTAATGTTTTTTAATTTACTAAAGAGAAAATGTTCTTTATAGTTATTGAGTCAAAAAATAAAGACTTTTGTCACATGCAAGTGTAAGTCTGTGACAGAAAAAACCTCTCCTCTCTCCTCTCCTCTCCTCTCCTCTCCTCTCCCGTNCCCTCCACCTCTCCCCTCTCCTCTCCTCTCCTCTCCTCTCCTCTCCTCTCCAGTGGTAACACTCTAGTTCTATTGTTATATGTTGTGTAAAACAGAGAAAAGAATTCTAATAAAGAATGGAAGTAAACAATTCATTTTAAAAGAATTCAAAGTATTTCCAGTATGCACTCTGGTATGTATAGTATTTTATGCAAAAATATAATGAATAATTTTATGCTTCTCAATATCTTAGTTATATTCAGCATACCTATGTTATCTGTTGTTCATATCCAATTTTACCACATACTCCAAATGAGAACAAAAATAACATATTTCAGACATTACTGAAGCTAAATATTTACACAAAAGAAGGTGGAAAGTATTTAAAAATCCAATGAATCTATTGAGATAACAGTAAGGGTCACTATTATGCTATATTTCATTATGAAATACTGATAAACAAACAAGTGCATTGAACATACCCTGCATAAAAAATTTTCAGCCCCAAACCCATGGTAATTTTCATCAACCATTCTCATTCTTTGTTTTAATTGGCTGACCCTTATAACACTGAGTCTAATGACAATACCAAATTTTTATTTGACATAGATTTATTAAATATTTATAAGTTCATAAAGCTCAGCACTTTGAAAATAAGAGTTCTGTTTCATTTAAATTTCTTTTCATATTTCTGAGACTTTATTGCTGTCAAATATGGCTAACCATCTTGTATTAGGAAGCAGTAAGGACTTAGAATAAGACATCCAGCATTAACCTTTTTACCTAATAAAACACCAGTACAGCCCAATTGCTCATGGCATTGTCCTCAGTCATTTAATTCACGTTCTATCAACATTTTCAGCCACTCTGACTATTAAGTAATTCACCTCAGCCTGTGTGGGAAAAAAAGGTAAGGCAGTTTTATGTCTTTAAGTTTTCAATCTCTTTCTATGAATAAGTGCTGACAACACGGTATTCACACAGTCATTTTCATCCCGTGATCAATGCTGCAACTCTTGGTTAAGAAAAATACATCTCCACACACATCATTTCAAGCCTAAATTCTTAGTAATCAAGAAGGAAAAAAAAAAAAAAAGAAAAAAAAAAATTTCAGTCACATTACCAATATGCTAAGACTCTTAAGTCAAAGTCTTCTCAAAAGCTGTACAGCCTCTGATTAATATTCCAGCAGAAGTCACACAGAAACATTGCCCTGGTTTTGCTGGGCACTGTTCAGGCACACGTATTTTTGTTCCAAAGAGCTCACAGTTTAATTTCAAGCAAGAAAATTGAACAGCCACATGAGAGACTGACAGAGACCAATAAATCAAGCTCAAGCAGCTATTGAAGACAAGGTAAAAAACAGGAATGAGACATGAAGTAATTTCTTACTTACAAAGCTAATAAGGTAAATTTGCTTCTGTACCATGGAAGCACCTATCAATACACATTTCTCCTTTTATTTTTCTAAAACATTTATGTTTTCCCCTTGTAAATGACACAGCCATGTACACATTGTGATAATCTTATAATACTGGTTCACCCACTTGAATGAGAAGTGAGTAACACGAACTGTCTTGAAGGAGCAGCGAGAAACCCCTTATAGCATCCAACTGCATCTTGTGCATTTAGCCACAGGTAGTGTTTACCAGCAACAATTTCCTTTCAGTTACATGCAGAGCTTTGGGGAACCTACCTCATTTCCACATCAACAACTTCCCAACATTTTTTTAATTCCCACTGTCAGTCACCATGATCTCTTATGTGTTTTTCTGTCAAGTCCAATACCTTATCCATCACTCTCATCCATCTCAGAAAAAGTCAGACTTTCCTTCTACATAGCCTTTCTCTCAGTAGTATATATCTTTCTGAGTAATTTGGGCAGTACCTTGGAAATTGCTCATCATCATTATTTGTTTACCCCAAAAGTAAGAAACATCCCATGATCCCAGGTGTGGTAGGGCCAGTGTAGCAGTTACTTAAAGGAGCAAGACGCAATGCTTCACTTCCCGAGGCAGAGATATTACCATGCCAAGCACCAAGCAGTTCATGGTTGGCAGTGCTCTGAAGCATAGGGATTTATCTTCTGTAAATAGGATTAGCAGATAAAATATGTATTCTAGTTTAATACAGCAGGATTATCAACAAACCAATGCATTTCTGTGATGTTTCTTTTAGCTCTATTTTCAGATGAGTACTACGACAGCTTTTGTTAACCTTTTTCTGTGAAAAAAATGCACATATATTATCATGTTTAATATGTTAGATTGCAGATCCAGACTACAAATTTTAGATCATCTCTTTAGTAAGAAATATCTTCACCATGTTTTCCTATTAAAAAAACAAAATGCTGTGTCATCAAATCTCTATAAATAAGAGTAATTTAATGCAAATATTTAACTACTTATTACACCATTTGAACTATTGTGTGATTCCAGTTTTATAGTGTCCACTTCACATAAGTATATTTTTAAAACCAAAAGGACATACTTCCACATAACATTTCCTTCATGACTCTCCCAAGAGCTGACAGGTGTGAGGAACAGGCTGCCATCCAGACACACATAAAAAAGTTTAAGTGGGCCCATGTGACCCTCATGAGGTTCAATAATCCCAAGGGCAATCCCAAGTACAACGGGCTGGGTGGGGAATGGTATGAGAGCAGCCTGGAGGAGGACTTGGGAGGTATGGTTGAGGAAAAGCTTGGCATGACCTGGCAATGTGCACTTGCAGCCCAGGAATCACAAATCACAGAATGTTAGGAGTTGGAAGGGGCCTCAAAAGATCATCTAGTCTGACTCCCCTGTCTGAGCAGGATCTCCTAGATTAAATCACACAGGAATGCGTCCAGATTGGTCTTGAATGTCTCCAGAGAAGGAGGCCACACTTCCTCAGTTTAGTCACAAAGATGCTGTGGGAGACAGTGTCAAATGCCTTACTGAGATCCAGAAAAACCACACCCACTGCCCTACCATCATCCATCCACCTGGTTATATCCTTGTAAAAGACTATTAGGTCAGTCAAACATGGCTTTCCCCTTGGTAAACCCATGCTGACTACTCCTAACGGCCCTCTTAACCCTTATGTGCCTAGAGACAGCGCCAAGGATAAGTCGTGATCTGGGCTGCCTCAAAAGCAGCGTGACCAGAAGGTCAAGGGTTGGTGATTATGTCCCTCTATTCTGCTCTCATTAGACCCCACCTGGAGTACTGTCTCCATCTCTTTTCCAGTACAGGAAAGACATGGAAATGTTGTGGTGAGTCTAGAGGTGACCATAAAGATAAGAGGGCAGAAGTACCTCTCCTATGAAGCAGATAGACTGAAAGAGTTGGACTTGTTCAGTCTGGAGAAGATAAGGCTCCAGGAACACCTTAGAGCAGCCTTCCAGCACCTGAAGGGAGGTTATAATAAAGATGGGGACAAACCTTTTAGCAGGACCTGTAGCAACAGGACAAGGGGTAATGGCTTTAAACTAAAAGAGGGCAAATTCAGAATAGATGTAAGGAAGAAAGTATTTATGATGTGCATGGAACAGGTTGCCCTGAGAGGTGGTAAATACTTCCCTGGAATTATTCAAGGTCAGGTTGTATGGTACTTTGTGCAACCAGATCTGGTGGAAGATGTCCACGCTCATTGCAAAGACATAGAACTAGATGATCTTTAATGGTCCAGTACTATTCTATGATTCTAGCTTATGATTTAATTAAAAAGTACACAGTTTATCTTTTCAAATCCATACATTTCATATATCCCATAATGCAAGAGTTTCTTCTCCATAACAAATTAACATGAGTCAGCCTGCTGATTTTTCTCCAAAAATTTTACTACTTACGGATAGCAAAATAACTTCTTGTTATGGACAGAAATCATAAATAGTTGTACCCACGATATAAAAGTAAAAATATTTTAAAGCAACAGGGGGCTTCCCTGTCTATTTTAATACTGTTATGAAAGAAAAAAAAATCATATAAGTATCTTCTGATTCTTCCTTATAATTTTTAAAACAATAGCAAAACATTTCTTTTCAGTAGAATTTAGGGATACAATGCAGAAAGTTTCATCTAATACGTTGGACAATTGTTGCCTTCATTGCAGGAAGTGTCAGATAGAACAACTAGACTGCTTTATACTAGAATGATAAATGGTATTCTGAACTGTATCGCTCTCCAGTCATTGACTAGATGAAAGCAATTTCCAACACTAACCAACACTAGGATTTAAGAACCAGGGCAAAAATCCAAGCTACCAAGTTCACTGGTTTAAAAAATCAACAGACACAGAGGAAGAAAAAGAAATAAAAAAATAAACAGAGTTCCAAACTGCTGCAGACATTCACAAAGGGAAACTATTTTCAAAGCTTGCAATTAGAAAATTCTTTGTTCAAGAACTGACAGAATAACACCCTTGTTTTGGAGGAAAAAATAATAAAGACATGCGCTTCAGTATATTTAACAGCCATCTAATTTCACATAATCACATCATTTGAAATATCACTACAAACAAAGAAGCAGGAAAATACATACAAATTCTCTTTATTAATTCTCCCTTAAAATATCTGTTCTGGTCTCTACCCCCCTTCCCTTCTTTCTTCACCCTAGCAATGATTTCTGCCTCTCACAGACTTGATTGCTCTGATGACCTCAATCAAAAGGCAATTATCCAGAAAGGATGGAAGGTAATTATTCCCATCAAGGAGAGATTGAATGCACCTGAATAGACAGCTGCAGTTCTTCCAGGGATTACATTATTACTACAGAAATTGCCTCCATTAATTTGTGATGCATGTCAAATTTATGATAAAAGTTGATTTGTTTTCAGGACAACTACTTCTCCCATTTCACCCAACACTCACTTTAAGGCAGAGCAACAGTCAATTGTACATTACTTTAGTATATAAGTGACAACTGTGATCAGCAACCATCTGCTCAGGAGTAAATACGACATAAAACCAGGAAAAGGAATTGAACCTCCAGACACATGCACATTATATAATCCACAGACAAAATCAAAAGCATAGATACTTCAGCCCAAGCTTGCCAAAAACTTGTAGGGACAAAAGCACTGGGAAAATAAACACTAGTAAAAGAAAATGGTGAGGCTCAGCAAAAAAAAAGGTTTATGCAACCTATTACCTTCAACCATATATGGGAAAATATCTAATTCTAGAAGAGAAAGCATATAAAATCTAGAAGTTATTCTGAAAGAATACTTCAATATTTGCAGCAATGTCCTATTTTTTAAAAATAGGACTGCTGTAAATAGGATGACAACCTCCTCTTACACTGATGAGGACTTAGGAGTTGTCAGGTGCATCTTAAATGCTGAGCCTTTTCTGGAAATTCTGGGTAAGAACTCTAATCATTGTAATCACTCCACATGCTAAAATTCTGTCTTAGGCAGTTACATGATTAAGAAATGGGATTTCTAGCATAAAAATTCAAACTTCAGTAGATTTGGATGTACCTCTGTAAGTGATCTCAAAGTATTTAAATGTTTCATAATCACAGTTGGTAAAACTGGTCACACTTAGGTCTGTTGTTTTCCCTGAATTAAAATGGACCATTTTCCTTAGCAATTCTTGCCACCTGAAAGGCATAAAGAACTAAAGGCTGAATCAGAATGGGCTTTAGTCACTTAGTGCTGAACTATCAGGAATTTTAATGGATAATCAGCCAGTAAACATCTTGTAACATTTTAATATAGGTTATTTTTCTGCTTAGGTAACATCTGTAAATCGTGCATTTTAATGCAGAAAAATATGTAAAGCTTACCATTCTAATGCTAATAAATTGTCATAAATCTCAGTAGTAAGATCACTCAATGTAGTGTTAATTAGCTATGCACGTGGCATGCTTAATTCAGAAACAGGGAATTTTCTATTGTAATCCTACATTCCTTCACTCTTGGAAGTATACTTTCTAGTACCATTAATTTACTAATGTTAAGTTTATCTGTTTTTTTTTTTCTATAGCCATCTTCTGGGACACTAAAGTCTCAAAAACTATTTGCATTCTCATTATCTCAAAAGTGTACCACACAACACACTTTTTCTTGTAGACCAAAAGAACCAAATACTTTTCTCAGCATCTTCAACCTCCCTCCATAAAATCCACTTTCTCTCTGCAGTTTATTGAAATAGGAGAGGAGAAAGGTGTAAATTGTGGGGGAGAGACAGGAAAAAAAAAAAAAGGCTGAGAACAGAAGTATTTGCCCAGGCTATTTCAATATTCATTAAAAGACAGAGCTGAATTTCCAGCCTCCAAATGATAACTGTTCTCTCTTGCAACATGTTTTGTTCTGTGGTTTTTTTTTTTCATTTCTACCTTTGTATGTTGCAGAGAGTGTGAAGTGCAGGCACAGTTCACTTCCTTTAAGCCTATTCTATGATTGACTTATCACTACTTACAGGTGTGTGAAGGTCTCAGTCTTGAAATTCTCAATGATCAATGTCAGTTCATACATAAAATAGCTTTTTGGTTTTGGTTTTTTGTCATGAAGAGAATAGTATAAATATGCTGTAGAGTTGGAATCTGGTTTAATTTTGGTCATATTTCTAGATTTTTTAAACACTGAAAAAGATCCTAGGAATTCAGACACAATTTCCTGTATCTGAACTAGATGCCAGCCAGCCTCCTTTGGTAGACACTTTTCTTTTTGGTCTTGACCCATGTAACACAAAGTCCTCACCAGAGCATGCAATTTTTGTGTGCAAAACCCTTCCAGTGCCTTTTGGGTATTTCAGAGAACATGGGGGAGCTGGGCACTTAAGGAAGCCAAGTGGGCAATTTCTGGTTTTGTCTTACTCTTCAGACAGGAACATGTTATTGGTTGGTTATCTTAAGATCATTTTTATCTCAAGCTATTTTAAAATAAAAATTGAAATAAAAGAAGTTATTATTAAAACTTAAGAGCTGACACATTAAAAAATGAAAGAAAATTGACAATTAAACTATGAATAAAGAAAAAATCCTGTTATACAGCAGGTGTAATGTGGACTTCTCTGGCATCTGTAGATCGTGTTGCTCTCATGCCTTCAGGTTTCATCCCTGAAATAAAATCTTGTCTTGGTAAGACACCCTTAGTTTTAAAATTAATTTTCATTTTGGCAACTTTTAGTGGGACTAGAGAGATTTAATCCATTTTTCTAAAGTTCATTTGCTTGTCTTTCATTCCCATGACACACTGGCCATCCATTTAAATCAAAAGAAGTTTTATTTAATTTCATTAGAAACTAAAACTTCTTAAACCAGACCAGTTGTTATACCGGGAGAAAAATTACCCATTTCTTGACCTAGCAAAGGTATAAAATCTGCATATCTCCTTGTTTGGTGACTCAAAGTGACCTTTACACAAATAGCATCAGAATTCAGACCACTAGAAGATAGAAGCAGTATCATAGTTTGTTCCCTCTACATTCCTGGCATCACACCAAACTGAGACCTAAGGTCACCTGATGAAAAGCTTTTATTTTTGGTTGAATAGATGGATTCTTTCCCAAACAATCTCCTGGTTTCAACTTACTCTTTATGGATACACTATTACTGAATCTGAAGAAATGGAGACAATAGTGCTTGTCTGGGAGGGAATGAGAAAGCAGTGCAAAGGATTCTCTTGGCAGCAACCTTTGTTAGTTGGACTATGCACAGTTGGAAGGGACCTCGACATATCATCTAGTCCAACCCCCTTGCCTGAGCAGGATCATGTAGATTAAATCACACAGCAATGCATCCAGACAGGTTTTGAATGTCTCCAGAGAAGGAGACTCCACAATCTCTCTGGGCAGCCTGTTCCAGTGCTCCATCACTCTCACAGTGAAAAAGTTTCTCCTTACATTCACATGGAACTTCCTGTGTTCCGGCTTGGATCCATTGCCGGATCCTTCTCTTATCACTGACCAACACTGAGAAGAGCCTGGATCCATCCTCTTGACACTCACCCTTGACATATTTATAGACATTAATGAGGTCACCCCTCAGTCTACTCTTTTCCAAACTAAACAGACACGGCTCCCTCATCCTTTCCTCATAAGGAAGATGTTCCACTCCATCATCTTGGTGTCCCTGCACTGGACTCTTTCCAGGAGTTGTATGTCATTCTTGAACTGAGGGGCCCAGAACTGGACACAATACTCCAGGTGTGTTCTCACCAGGGCAGAGTAGAGGGGGAGGAGGACCTTTCTTGACCTACTGGCCACCCCCCTTCTAATACACCCTAGGATGCTATTGGCCTTCTTGGCCATGAGGACACATTGCTGGCTCGTGGTGATTCTACTGCCACCAGGACCCCCAGGTCCCTTCCACCTACACTACTCTCTAACAGACCAGTCCCCAACCTATACTGGTACCTGGGGTTGTTCCTCCCCAGATGCAATACCCTACATTTGCCTTTGTTAAATCTCATTCAATTTCTCCCTGCCTAGCTCTCCAGCCTGTCTAAATCCTGTTGAATGGCAGCACAAACTTCTGGTGTGTCAGCCACCACTCCCAGCTTTGTGTCATCAGCAAACTTGCTGACTTTGCATTCTATTCCTTCATCCAGGTCATCAATGAATATATTGAACTATAATGGTCTAATTTATACCTAAATGGAATTTATGGTTCATTACTGGTTCTTCATAAACATACTGACATGCATGCAATTACCCTTTCTAGCCTACAGATGGCCTAGGAATATCAAACCCCAGCCTGACATCCCTCCTAGGAGGATATTGTAACCTGTGCCTTTTTAGTCATATGCTCACTAAGTTCCTGCAGTTTGCCAGTGAGGATCTCCTCTTTCCTTATCTCTCTTAAGCACTGAGGCTAGGTAGTGTGCAATCAGAAGAGCAATAGGAATAGCTACTGCAGCAAATAACCCCCTTGAGGAATGGTGCAGTAAGAGGTTATCAATTTGGAGCAGACAAATTGTGCCCTGGGCCTCTGGATATATCTGCTACTGCATCCAGTGCTGCATTAATTCAGAGCTGAATATTCAGAGTGCTGCTGCAGAACAGTAATCAAGGTGTCTTGGGTAATCTAAACAACTGGATTAGTCATGGTCATCCTCTACTAATTATGGTTATGGATGAACTGCTTTTGATTCACCAATATGTTTATTAATAAGTCCAGAGTACAACACCCTTCACACAGAGACTAGCTTAAGGGTAAATCAGAATAAGATGCCTTAATGGAAAGAGTACATTACCTGGTAGCACCAAACACATCAATTTTATATTGCCAAGAACTGATGATAACAAAATTTTATGGCATGCTGTGATATACAGCTTTAAATTATGGAGTTACCACTCACACTATATATGCCTTACAAGAGATTTATCTGCATCTTTAAAGGATTATGCAATTAAATATTCTTTTAAAATCTATAGAAAATGTATAAGAAGTTAAAAGATATACATTGAGAAGTCATAAAAGCTCACAAATCATTTACAATGAGAGCATTTTAGTATAAAAAGTGACAAAAACATAGAATCATAGAATCATAGAATGATTAGAGTTGGAAGGGACTCCCAGAGGTCATCTAGTCTAACCCCCCTGCAAGAAGCAGGGAACCCCCCAACTAGATCAGGTTGCTCAGGGCCTCATCCAACCTGGCCTTGAACGTCTCCAGGGATGGGGCATCCACCACCTCCCTGGGCAACCTGTTCCAGTGCTCCACCACTCTTACAGTAAAGAACTTTTTTTCTAATATCCAATCTAAATCTATGCCCCTCCATTTTGAAACCATTAACCCTTGTCCTGTCACAACAGGCCCTACTGAACAGCCTCTTCCCATCTTTCTTGTAGGCCCCCTTGAGGTACTGGAAGACCGCTATAAGGTCTCCCCAGAGCCTCCAGGCTGAACAGCCCCAACTCTCTCAGCCTGTCCTCGTAGGAAAGGTGCTCCAGCCCCTTTATCATCTTTGTGGCCCTCCTCTGGACCCTCTCCAACTGGTCCATGTCCTTCTTA